>JAQNBH010000008.1:12810054-12880054 GCA_028752905.1 Cladorhizidae sp. MBARI D1340-BT2 | reverse complement strand
TATACCTAAGTACTTTTACGCAAGTGGACACATATTATGATCCTTTTTTTAAACTAGTAGTAACAAATGCAGGGCATTGTGAGGCGAGTATTGGTGTAATGACAGGGTGTGAGGGAAAGAACATGAAAAACAATTAGTTAGAATTCTGGTATTGTTAGATTGCATTGTTCGGGCCATTGTCGTATCCTGGTGCTTAATTTTGTACATTATAGATGCCACCATGGTGTTGCAATGCTTGGATTGTTATATAGATAAGTAACTGCTATTTAGATGGCATATTTTGAACAGAAATGTGCATGTGGTAGTGTTGCTGTGAGGGATTTTGTTAAGCATACTTGGAAGCAGCTCGCCTTGAAGATGGGAGCACACTACACCAAGAGAGAGGTCATCAGGCAGTTTTTACTGCAGGAATTATCAGAGTACTAAAGGGAATGCAGAAGCTGACAATGACTTGTTAAAGTGATAGTTTTTACTCTTAACACTGTTCATTGTGTTCCGTATGCTCTACGTTATTAGCACATCTCTCCTCTATCTACTTATGCACCAATTATCTTTATTCTTCCTATATTCCAACTATGTAGCCAGTTCTCTCTTTCCATAGAATAATAGAGAACAAGTTTAGTTTACCAAGATTGATAATAGTTTCTACACCTCATGAAAAATGACATATCCACCTCTACAATTAGATCTCGTTGATAAATTAAGTAGTAACATCAGAATTAACACCACAGTGAGTCAGTTTGACTCATATTTTGTAATTAATTTGTAACGGGAACTGATGAGTGTTATCATGACTGCAATGATGCAATAGACTAGCTAATGAGCCACTGATTGAAATTGATGTCTTTAGCTGGTACGATGAGGTTTGTACGTTCCCTTGAAGATCATTGGACAAGATGGCATATAGTTCTAGGCTGACTAGAAACTGTAGGTACTGCACTGCAAAATACTTCATATACAAGGACACCAGTGCTTGAAAAATGATGTTGTTTTCAAAAAAATCCTGCAATAATTTTACAAGTTTTTTACCTTGTTGATTATAAATGTTATCGTGTTTGTGTTTGTGTTCAGTAGGTAATGTACTTTATGTGCATGTATGCAAATATGTTAGGTTTATCACAATTATGACACAATTACATGCGGAATTTGTTTTGCAAGTTGAAACTGATTACCTCTGGAAGAAATGAATGAATCACATGATAATTTTTAAAAGCATAATTCTTCAACTATTATTTCCTATGGCAGTTGTCACCACACCGAAATAGTTGCACCAAGACTAACTCTATCTACATGCTTAACTGCATATGAAGTTTGAACTTTTGATTACCTACAGGGTAATCTTGAAATATTACTCAGCAAAACAATAGATATGCTTCCTGGAAGTTGGTATTCATTGAGTTGACTTCCATTACCCTTTCAGGTCAGCTATTAAGCATGCAGCCCATTCTCACTTTGCAGTTTTCTAGCTTCAACACTACTGCTGTTTTCTCGATCTTTTTCCTCACTATGACAACATTCCATATTAACATAAGCCCTCTGATTTAAGGAGGGTGCTCTATTCATATTTGTATAACAGATGAACATGTGTATACAACTATACATACATGCATAGAAAGATAGATAGGTGCATCATGCATGGCAACACCATCCATATCTCACTTCACTCTCCAGTCACATAAAACAATCCTTGGGATGCAGTATAATGTTGTTGTACATGATTTTAACTAATCTAATGGTTGCCGTATGCATGGGTACATTCTTAATTCCTTTCTTTTTTGACATCAATATAGTTGTATTTGTTGTTGTTATATTGTTAATGTTTACTGGACCCATAAATACTATAGTGCTATCCACACTGGCACTCAAGTAGGGTCAATATAATCTCTTTCATACGGGTGCCTTGTCATGCCAGCTTGCCAAATAAGCCTTGTATAGACATGGCACCCTGAAGAGATGTACTCACAGGGGGAATAGAGATCTTCCTGGGTTACCTATTCAGGAGTTACAGCTCTTGAAGGGAACTACATGTATCTTTATACAGCAGCCTCAATTTTGAAAGGCTTGTCGGACTATGCTAAAATTTCTACTTCACTTTTGTTCTATTTTTCTATTTTTTTCATCAATTATTCTCAGTTATACAAACTGAACAAAAGCTAATAGTTAATCTTCCAAGCTCTGCACAAAAGTCTTGCACATTTGTGCATAAAATGTTGGGCATATCCAGAGCATCCAATCAGGTCGACGCTGAGCACTTTCCCAGACTTCCTCCCTGTAGAATATCCCTGATCTAGAAACAAGTCAGCAAATTCTCTAGAATCCCCCTGAATATAATTTTTTTAAATCACAACTATATAGAATTGTATATTATTATAATACGTATATATTTATGGACTATATCATGGATAATTCTGCACCCTTGAATATTTTGCACATAATTCATTACCATGTGTGAAAGAATGTATGCCTTTGATTTGCTATGGACCAACTTTAATCGCTCTGTAGTGTGTATGCTCATAAGTGTAACCCTATGCTTATTATAAATCACACACAGCATAAATAGCTACAGGTGATTCCTCGACCAGTGTGTGAAGGAGTTCTGATATTAGATGCTGTTTAGGGGAAAATTCACAGTAAGAGATAAAAGCTATTTATGGTCAGAGCTGTCTATATGGTGTGGTCGCCATAGACAAGTCAAACCATCACTATGAGATGTGAAGGTTATGTCAAGGTGAAGCTCTAGAAGCTCTGGATTGATGGAAAAGATGATATCAGAAGTTCCAACGCTTCAAGAGGAGTGGAAGCTGAGACACGCTGAATGTGCATGAGCTTCTGATTCCCCTTTGATGCTCACTAATGGAGAAATCATTAAAACTTAGATAGGATGATAGTTGACTATACACCTCAACCCTGCAACCAGTTTGGACTAATGTATGAAAGTGCTGCTAGTAAGTTGACGGCATACTTTTCCATGTATAGTCCTAACCTTACATCACATGATGACATCGTCAAAAGGGTTGACTCTAGAGAATTTGTTGACATAGTTCAAATATGGAGAGGAATACATAATGGTGTGAATAGAAAAAATTTCAGTCAAACTTTTTCTAATCCACACTAAATTTTTCGTCTCTATAATTTGTTGCCATACAAGAACTAGTCTGTGGGAGAAGTCAGGAAGAGTGTTCAGGTTTCACCTGATTGAAGGATAGACCACGAAATCGCAATAAGACAACTATGTGAACAAATAAGGGAAACATTTGTATGGAGTGTGGAAGATTAATAACATGGTTCTCTAGTATATCACTAATCTGGCATTGCTGAGTCTTGCCTTTCAGTAAAGGACTTTGAAAAAATAGAGTACATGTACTAAATTCATGCTGGAATGTAATTACTGGCTGCTCCAATTGGTTGGATTTGCCGGCAACAGAAGGTATTGATGTGAATGTGGTTCGAGTTATTTGGATGACATCATAAATGGAAACAAGTGAGGGTGCTTTCTGCATGTTCTGTTTGGTCTGTGAAGCTGATCTCTCCTCCATACCAAGACACAAAAGAAATTAAGTTATGAATCATTAGCACTTGTTTATTGTGAACCTCCAGCAATGGTAGTGAGAACTGTAGTGTTATTTCCAGACAGTCTTTTCTCCCCACAAGTGAGGTAAAGGGTCAGTTAAGCAACTCCAGTTTACCACAGGAAGTTCTATAATGATGCTCACAAAGTAATAATTCCACAAATTCTAGTCCTTATTAATATAGACACAAAGTTAGTAGTTCATATATTTGCTCTTCATGTTTCTTTCCCTATTCATGGTCATTCTCCATTTGTTATTCCTCGCTAGTTTATACTACATAACTGAGAATGAGTCTAGATAAACCTGGTAGTTCCACTGACACCAAGTGTGAAGTAGCTGGATATCATATTAGTTTATATATGTGCTCTTTATTACTTGAGAGAGTTTGCAAACTCACAAAACTTTAGTTGTTCATCAATTGTGCCCAAACACTTAAGTCTGTCCAGAAATAATTACTGCACTATAGACATGTTTTTTTTGCTCTTCAAAGTCCTTATAATACACAAAATGTAGTTTAGATTTAACCACATGATGGGTGATTTGTTACTTGAATGAAGTTATCATATCTCAATGTCATCACTTCTATATATTTCTCAGAACAATAACATGCATTTCTATTCTGCTATTCAATATCATAGTGTTTAGGTCTATGTAAATCCCTACTACATTCTAAAATTACAATGTGTGCACCCGATCCACATTTACCAACAAATAGGATGAATATCAAGGCAGCTCATCATATTAATAGTACATATGTATTCTAATCATAAATATGCAGTGTATTATGTGTGCTCTATGTAGTGTGATAAATTAATAATACACGTGTATTTTAATCATGAATATGCAGTGTGTTATGTGTGCACTATGTAGTGTGAGTATACATGTATCCTAATCTTGAATATGCAGTGTGTTATGTGTGCACTATATAGTGTGATAAATTAATAGTACACATGTATTCTAATCATGAATATGTAGTGTGTTATGTGTGCAATATCTAGTGTGATAAATTAATAGTACACATGTATTCTAATCATGAATATGCAGTATGTTATGTGTGCAATATGTAGTGGATAAAAAAGTACAATTTTTGTTTTCCATATATTTTGATATAAACTACTAATAAAAAATTAGACTGATGTTATTCCTTTTAGAAACCCATAATTACAAGACTGACCTTGTGAATAATCCAAAAAAGAAGTATAGTGAGAGTAATGCCAGCAGCCAACAAGAGATCTGTTGGAAGGATGACGGAATAAAAGAGGATAGCTGAGTAGCGTCCATTGCAACCAATAGGAGGAAAGTTTGTGGAATAGAAGCCTAGACCTCCTGAAAAGAAGTTCAATGTACCGCCGGACGACTTGACCTCAACTGCAAAACTAATCATGATTGCAATAACTGGGATCAATGGAAGGAGGAGTCCAAGCAGACAGCATCCTACATGGATGTATTTTATTTTTCTTGTTCCTTGGAAGGATTTAGCGTGCAGTGGGAACCATATCCTCCAGAACAGTGCAGCTGTTAGCATAAACCACCATAAGCTTATTGAAAGTGAGCTGTATGCTTGAACCATGCCTGTATTGAAATAACCAATAATAAGAGTACAGATATGAATATCATGCATCTCATTACCTGAAATGGCACAAAATGGCGTCACATGTAAAAAGGTTTCAAGCAAGTTTTCTGAAGAGCAGTACAACTTGGCTCGGTCAAAGAAAGTGATGATATAAAGGAAATCTGAGATCGATACCATCACATAATGCACATGAGAAAGTTTATTATGTCAAATGAGAGTTCATTGAAAGAAACACTGCTGTTGGTGGTTATTCATCAGGGGAATATTGGTCTATAAACAACCCAAAATCATAAAATGATGATAATGATCATCATCGTCTCATTGTGGTTATCATCATCATAATAATAATGATTATAAAATCTTAGAGAGTCAAAAGCTCCATTTCTCTGGGTAGTAGTGCCATGAAAGTGTGGCATGTACATCCATGCATTAAGTTAGTTGAAACAAATTCATGAGGTCACAACTACTTATAAAATAAAATTACATATCATTATTGATTTTCTGACACTTTCGACAATCAATTCAGCCAACAAAAATCACACGACAATTATGAGCCTGTCAGGTCAGAGTTGTGTGGTTTACAAACAGATGACCTCTTGCATATATGTGGTTTAGATTCCAACTTATATGCAGCTATCAATAACCATACCGGTACTATAATATACAAAAGAGAACACACAGAAGATCAATTACAGTATACAAATTTTTACTGTGATGCAATAGAGCACCAATAGTGAGAGATTCCTTTTTTGGTGTCATTTTGGTTAGGATTCTAGACCTGCACAGCCATCTCTTAGTCTTATAAGGAAAGAAGTTATGTTTGGAGGAAGATTATTATAGTGCAACAAGAATGTGGTAATAAATGTGCACATGTAGCAAGCTAGCAACACTAGTCAATAGAACTCCCAAAGAATGTTCCTGTTTCTGCCCCCCATAATGTAAAATAAATTTGACTCCATACTTAGTGTTTCATATATAGGGTGTAGATTTGAAACAATGGGCATATTCAATGACCTATAACTTATTAATTCCCAGATCTCCTCATGCTTGCAATTTTAAGGGGTGTCCACACTAGGACAAAATGGAAGTTGGGAGTGCACTAAGTCCTGAACAACATTTGATTCAGAACAACACATGCAAAAATAAATTATTTGTTTTTCTCCTCTTACCTACAGATCTAAAGAAGACCTGTACCACTGAAGAGGAAGAGGATAGAAACTAAATCACCTGCTGTATTGTCAAAGGATGAAAAGATGATGTTCTACTAATCCACGAATCTCCAATGAATAAAGAAAAAAGTCACTAAGAATAAAAGGGGCTAGCCAGGGGGAGGGGGTGGTAGCTGGGTCCCCTCAATGTAATTGTGGTTAACAAGTGATTGTACAGTGAAAAATGTGAACATAATACAGTTGCCATTACATTGCAAAATATCACTTTACAAAAAAAATTAAGTACAGGTAGCACCGTCACAAGCTGAATGGGAAATATCTGAAATTCATTGTTCTATAACAGACAGTGATCAGCTTCACCATCCTGAATCTAAATGCCTTAGAGTTGAATCTGATACATTGCAGTGCAGAGATACAGCAAGTGATATTGATTATTTAGCTAGTGGTGATATTCCTGATATTGACAAGTACAAGTTGTCAACAAATCATTTCAGACCTGGCCTAAATTACAGATTTTCAAAGATTGCTAATGGTCACTCATTTCAACCTAAATGTTTAAGGCTGTAACTTTAGCTAGTGTCTAGTCGGTTACACTTCACAATAGCCGGAGAGGACTAAATCATACACACACTCTCTATATTGACAAGTTAATTATGTTTGTAATATGTAATATATATTTGTGAGTCACCATAAAAATGCTGACTCATCATGGATTCCAACTTAGCGCATCATATTTCCTGTAAAATCTCAACACCACTTAGCTATCAGAATATACACAGCATGAAGCAACACATCAGCTGCTAAATGTCCCAATATCCCCAGCTGGCTGAATATATTAGGTATGGAAGTATGGGTCTTCAACATGACACACTCGATTTGACCTTAACTTAATTTATTTACATCTCCGCATATATTCCATGTTTTACATACACATTATTGTAAGAGTGTTACTTGTAGAGTTGGTGTGGTTGACTTACCCTGAAAAAAATAAACGATTGTTATATAGACAACCAGAGAATTGGGAAATGCAAACCTATGACAGAAGAAAGCACTTTGCAAGATAACAATAATGCATCATTTCAAATATAGTGATTGTCACAACTTACATAGCTTCACGCCGTATTGTTGATATTATCAGTATTCCAATTGATGCCACAAAGCCGGTAAAGTAAGTAAAAAATACAACAACATCAACTGTTATAGATTCTGCTTTGGGATCTTGTCTCCAGTTTGGACAGTGTGGCACGCAAATGTTGAAAGTTGGTTCACGATAGAAATTCTCTCGGCAAGCAAAACGACCATTTGTAGCTATTATTTAACAAACAGTTATGTACATTAATATAGGCATCTTTAAAGTTAGCAGTTGAGTTATAAACTAGAATAATTATAGCTTTTATATCTTATTAATATAAGAATCTATTTTTCCATAAAACAGTGTAATAACATGAGGTGGCAGAAGCATGAACAAAGTAGGGTGTCGGGTTCAGTTATGCATTATTATCATGTAGCATAGCCAGAGACTTTGCTGATTGGTACCAGTGTAGCAATCAGTATAGGGTCTTAATAAAGTAGAACAAGAAATACTGATCTCATACTAGTAAGTGACAAGGTGAGTTATATATTCCCTTTCACTCTTCTAGCCCAAATAAATGTAAGGGAGAGGGTTGAAACACTTCCAAAATTGCATAACTTTATATTTATATAATAATAATATAAACATTTACGTATACTGTTTACCATTTATCAGCTCCAAATCAGTTTTATTATCCTCCTCTCCCTCCTGCAATAATTTGAACAAGTTAAGTTAACTATCTGGCACATAATATTCATAGACTGCGGATGTCCCACACACTTCGCCCAGAATGGGATGCAACCATAAAAAAGTAAGTACTTGAAATAATTTATAAGAAATTAAACAAACAAACAAGCCAATAAATAAAAATGTCTCAGTAGAAGCCTCTATTGGCAGCTAAAACTGTTTTTCTTTTTTAAACACTCCTCTTATTAATCACTATAGGAAAATTATTACGAACAGGAAGCAGTAACCCTCTACCAAACATGAATTTTTTACAATAAAGTATTACTCCTTCGTAAAACCTTTTATTCACTACCTACAGTATGTCTATATATAAAAGAACTTAAGTGAGCTGTTGTGTGTCCTAGAAATATTTAGTAATATTGCGGCCTTACATGCATGTAAAAATTGTGGAGTCACCTAAAAGCACTCCAGTCAAGAAGCAACTTTGGGACTCTTAACATGGTTTCTTTGAACTCCAACCTTGTCTTTAAAAGCACCTAAAACAACTTAGTAGTAGAGAAGGCTAAAGTTTTAGTGTTTTATGCTTTCATTGTCTCTCCTATTACTCTAGTTTTCTGTCTGGTCTCTTTTTTTCTTGTCTCATTTTGTCCCTTTAGGTGCATTAGTGTGATATAGCAAGTTTTGGCATTGCTGCTAATGCTGTCAATTGTTCTGTTCACTTGGAGTGCCTTAGCACTAGCAAGTGCTAGTTGGCTTTCCCCCTAATGATGTGCATTGTTACCAAAAGCAAAACAAAACAAAACACTGTATTAGTAATAACCACGTATATATGCTCACGCACGCAATTTCACAGTTCTGAAAGCAATTTTCCACACAAAGGCATCAACTTGGAAGCCACAAAAATCTGTGGTGGAGTTCGCATATTGAATCTAACTTAATCTGCATTAAAAACACTGTAGTTGCTGAACATGGTGAGCTTTACAGTGGCAAGTACCATCATCATTAGCTTTGAAAGCACTAAAGTTATTTTCACAATATGCGACTTCCATAATGATATCATGCATTTTTTACCAATAGCTAATACATAAGCATAAAACTTACCTGAGATAAGGGAAGATAATAAAATATAATAGGTATTAGTAACAAACCCCAGACAATGAAGATTATAATGCACAGAATTGCAATTTGCACTAGCTTCATTTTTCGCCCCTCCACTGGGTCATCTTTTGCTCTTCTTCCAAGAGAACTTCCTTTGGAGTCCAAAGCTTGTTTTCCATCTGATCCAGCCTTACTGATCTCCATTCAACTGAGAGTGACAATGACAATTCGGATGGACGTCAACAGAAGATAATACAAAATCTGTAACTCCCCTTGGCAGGATTGTTTTTATAGGCATGAGTAGGCTACCCCGTAATCTCCACACTGTTTTCGCAATACTAGCAATACGTACGGACACTACTACGTTACGCTATAGGGTCTGGTTATGGCAAGACCTACAAGATTGAAAGTGAACCTCGTTGACAGGCGACGCCTGAAAGCTTATTTCGCAGGATAGATGCATGAAATCCATCATCTTAACTGTTATTTCAAGCATCAAAGAAGTTGAGTGCTCCCCTTGAAACCTTAATTGACATGACAAGGACGCCTCTAAAAATAGTATGGTCTAACAAACATATAAGGTCTTGTTGATTTGCAATAAAATCACAGCTATAAATCACCTTATATCACAGCTGGATTATACCAAGCTTACATTATAGTAAAATGTGCTGCTCGACTAAGTCAATTTTACTCTGACATTATTGAGAGCTTTAAAAGATGCGAGGGTGAAGACATCTTTATGTTTTGTTGAATATTGTTTGCTGTTTATTTTCACAAATAGTTCTCACAGGTGCATACTCCAACACTATGGGTCAAGCATTTTGGTCTCCATATCAATGATGACAGAGTGTGGACATTAGCCAGTATAGAGGCTTGCGTTGCTAGAACTTTCACTTGCGCACTAGTGTCTGCCTTTGTGTTCAGCTCTCTCCAGACATTTCTCTCTTCCTGTTAATGCTACTTTTATTAGTCAATGTTTTTTTCTGTTCTGCTCCCTCCAGACATTTTTTTCTTTATGTGGTAATGCTGTTCTTCTTTCTCTTTCCCATTCCTATTAGATATTTTAATACTTGCTACTATATAAACCAGCCCTTCTCAGCCTCTATCTCAGACTTATGGCATTCAGGCTTGTCGCTGCTCTCTGCCTTTCTTCAATCAACTCTCTCTGGATATTTCTTAACACACCTGCACATGCTGCTCTCGCTAGTCTCTGTCTGTCTGTGTTCATCTTCTCCTGACTTTACTTTCTTTGCTAATGCTGTTCTCACTAGTTACCTTTCTCTGTTCAGCTCTCTCCAGATATTTCTTTCAAAATCTGCTAATGCCATTCTCTTCTCTACCTTTGTCCATTTAGATATTTCTGCTGTTCCTTTCCTCAGGTGGTTTAGTTGTTCTTCCCTCTGTTTCCCACTCCCGGTAAAATAATCCCTTACATTTTTATCCAAATCAGCTTTCTTGATTTCTGTCTCTCTGCTATCTTGCCACGATGTCATTTTTAGGTCAATGACAGTCACTGATACATTTTGCACTGAGCTTGCTCAGTACCATGAGACACACACAGTATGACAACCATATTACTATATAGATAATGTCACTGCAATGGTAATTATTATGTAGAGCTACACATCATAAGCAGGGGGAAAGTAGAGGTAGATAAATGCTTTATATATTCTGTAACGTTTGCCATCTAGCCTTCTCGGTAACCAGAGCTGGGGATATCAGAACCCATGGCCCATTCCACAATTGATGCCAGGGTTCGGGTAAACCACCGTCGGCGTGTTCCAGTACTATGTGTCCTATGTGATAGGCAATGAATGATCGTCAACAGCTAGTTTACATCCAGTGCTGTTACACTAGGCCCTATTGGGACTTCAAGAGTTCTGAAGAGAGCACCGAGGGGAGCGAGGGACCAGGCAGCCAGAAAGCTGTCTACAGTATAGAGAATTTAGTGGCTGGCAATGATCCTCTCACTTGGCAACATCTCATACTTTTTATGCAGTCTGTCTCAAGTTACCAGGAGTAGAGGGAAGTACTGAAGCCCGTCATCAGTGGAGAACAGACAGATCAGGGAGGAATTGTCTGAGCTGGCTCAAAGGCTTCTTGCAAGCAGAGAGACAAGAAGTCTGTAGACCCAATGGATATTCTGGCTTTTTGAGTGTTGGGTAAGTTGGAGGAGGGCAATTATAAGGGTGTTGTGAGGCTTGTTTGTGGGAGTGACCGCTACTCTGGAGAGCCTGAAGCTGAAAAACCATACCCCACACCATTATTCCTTCATTCCTGCCCCTAAGGCTGAGATGTTGTCTATTGATATTCCAGAGGAGAATATCAGAAGGGCCATCATTTCCTTCCCAAATGGGTCTGCTGTTGGTCCTGATGGCTTACAATTCTAACATCTGAAGCACTTGATGGGTCCTGCAGCCAACGAAGAGGGTGCAATCCTCCTGAGGGCTTTCACTTCACTAGTGACCCATACCCTTAAAGAGAAAGACCCTAGGCCATATTCGACCATACTTTTTTGGAACCACTCTAATAGCACTCCGGAAGAAGCCTGAAGTGTATGACCCACTGCTGTTGGATGAGGTTGACTGGAAATTTTGTCTGTACACTTGGGCTGAAGGAGCTTCCGGATCTGCTAGCTACACATCAACTGGGTTTTGGAGTCCCACAGTGTGTGGAAGCCACAGTTCATGCTGCCCGGATGTACTTGCCGACCTCAAGTCGAAGTGATTGTGAAAGTGGACTTCAAGGATGTTTTTAACGGCATTCGATGGGACAAAAATATTCTTGCAGTGGAGGATTTCACCTTTCATTTGCCAACTCTGCCTACTATGAGCCTTCATCCCCGCAGTGGGGCAGTGATGTGGCACAATCTTCGGAGGGGTTCTAGCGGAGTGACCTGCTGGGTTCCTTTCTGTTTTGTCTGCCAATTTACAAGATATGTGCGAAGCTGAAGTCTGAGTTGGCAGTCTTTTATCTGGACGATGGGGCACAGGAAGAAGGGAGAATGTGACCAGTAACCTGAAACTATTGCGTAGGAGGCAAGTGAAGTGGGTCTACCCATGAGCCAAAGACTGCGCTCATCTTTTCTGACAATACCACCAGAGGAATAGTTCTACACACCTGTCCAGGACTTAGTGTGGCAAACATTGAGGATGCAGAGTTTCTGTGGTCACCATGGATCAAGTCATTGTATTTCAGGACAAGTCCAAAAATATATAGCTTCATTATTACCAAACAAGTTAGATATTACCACCCAGTATTCTATTTCTTCTATATAGCTACTGAAGACAAAAACAACTAAAACTGAAACTAGAGGACTGGCTCGAACAGCTTGTAGGGATCTAGCAGATTGCAGTTACACCAAAGTTATATTATAGCAAGTACAACAGAAATAGTGAGTAAGAGGAGAAAAATTATCTTCTTATAGACTATTAAAGCTTACAGACCTTTAAACTTGTACCGAAATAATAGTACTGAAATAACTCGAAGACAAACAGCTCCAGTGGCCTCATGTACTTGTACTGCATGTACAGTGTAGGTTCATCACATGCAGCAATGAGTGGCCTCATATACTTATACTGCATGTATCTTCATCACATGCAGCAATGATTGGCCTCATGTACTTGTACTGCATGTATATTTATCAAATGGAAATAAGTGGCCTCGTAAGGAGGAGTACTTGTGCCATAACAGCAGTTACAGCACACGTTATTCTAGATTAACATAGGTACATAGCTTATGCCCTACAAACAGTTTCTGGCAAGTAATGTATTCTAGTCTCCTCCAAGCTCTGATATTCAGCGTGAAGTTCTAAATAAAACCCACTCATGTAATTATTTTATATATTGCTCAGAATCCAATTCAAACCACCTCTGAAGATATGTTGGATCTGATGGGTATTGCAACGCAATTTCCTTATTCAAATTCAGTGTGTGTATGACTACATAATACATATCAAAAGTAGAGTGCAGACAGTCTCAGTTGGCAGTATGCTGAGCCATAAGTATGAGAGATGACAGTCTGGACGTAAGCATAGTGTTTCGAAGGTATTTTTGTTCCGCCGAAGAGTAGAGAAACTACGCTCTGCTTCACAACTAGTAATAGGTAGGATGCAAGCAATACACAAAAGGGTATATATGTTGGGTAAATCTTCTCTACGAATATCACTAATTGCATTTAGCAAGCTGTTAGGAACTTCATCACCTGCTTCCAATCTTCTTTGCCGGAATATTTTCCATCTTGACATCTCATTTTGGAGCTGTACTGGAGAAGGAATATGGCACTCCCATGTAAGCATGTGAGCGACTTCGGACACTCGGTCAAATTTATCAGAGACAGAAATGGCTGGAGTGAGAAGCAAAAGCTCAGCACAAATTCTGCTTTCCTTGTTGAACCGTGACTCCAGTTGACAGATGATGGTGTCAATGAAAGGAATAGCTATAACCCTTTTATAATATTCTTGAGCAGAATCACCAGGATGGTTATTACTATGGGCTTGCCTCTCCACTCTCCTTGGAAGAGTTATTTCTTCAACTCCAACAAATGTTAGTAAAGCACTTGCTTCTTTATACCAATGATCAAATACATTGTCAATATAAGCACGTCTAGACTTGATGAAGTCAATAGTTTCATCCACTTGCTTAAAGGCTTGATAGGTATTTTGATTTCTCTTCTAAAGTTTGACTGTAGTGGCTTTATTGATTCAAGAGCAAACATCACAGTTGTTAACAAATAGCATGGCATGGAGTTTGCATAGTTCTCTATAGTCCTTGAGCTTTAATACGTGTTTCTCTGTCCCAACTCCAGTCATTGAAGGTAGATTCATCATCACCCTCAAGTTCAGTAACATAGACTTATTCATAAGCAGCTGGGTTTAAGATGGCTTAAAATGTTAATGCTACACAAGCATACATTTCAAAGTAACTCTCATAGCATTTGTGACACATTCGTGACACTCAACCCACCTTGTTTTTGAAAGACCTCGTACTTTCTGCTTTTTTTGTTCTGGATGTTTAGTAGCTAAAACTCGCAGAAAAAAGCATTGGATTGTTTTGCTTGTATATGTCGTATTTTTTTCACCATTATCCAGATGTTCTTTCAGAACAGGATCTCTATCAGCAAATGCTTCAAGGATAGCAAGAAAATTACCTCTATTGGAGGAGGGATCATCAGTAGAATCATCACGGTGACCCCGAAGAGTTATTCCCTGCTTACCACTAAGAAGAATTGCATTAACAACTGATTGCAAAATAATTTTATTATTGACTAAATGTTCTTGCTTAGACTTGTCAATTCTGCTATCAATCTTTGACTGTGGGTGCTCATAGTTGTATAGGAAATCTTCAGACATCTGAAGTGCATGGATATGATAAGCAGACTGTTCATGAGAATTTATTATTCCTGGGTTCTTTTTGCTAGAGCTAAGAGCTTTTTCAAGTTTCTGAAATGCACCACATTTTGAAGTGTCATCAGACTTATCAAAGAGAAAACACACTCGACATAGCCCACCATTCAGTTCTGGAGAGTAAAGTGCTAAAAGGCTCGACTCCCTGACATTCAAGAAGCTTGGTATGTCAGATTTACTGGCTTTCCACCTTTAATAACAGTTTTTGAAATCATTTTTGCTGGTGGTTGGACGTGATGTCTGAGATAAGTATAAATTGGAGCATCAGTGTTACGAGTGCTTAAACTCTCCAAAAGCTCACCTACATCATGGGATAAATGTTGGCAAGTGAACTGCTACAGACTGCTAGTGATTGATATCATGTCTTCTTCAGGACTGGAAGTGGAGTTATCACTCTCAGCAGCATCAACTGGAATCTGTACCACCACTGTACCTACAGTTTTTATCAAATAAAATTTTTGCTATGGTTCTTAGATATTGATTTGACTCACTTGGTACTGGTTGGAAGAAACTTTTTAATGTCACTTGTTGAGAAGCTACCTTCCTGCACTTGGTAGTAGGAACTTCCATTTCAAATATTTCTAGATACTTCCAAGCTGCAGTGCATGTGCTCTCCAATGCTAGTCAGACATATCATGTGACTGAGGACTGTCTGACAGTCCTTAATTCTGTCCCTCCACAAAATGATTTATTCATTCACACCTTATTAATCACTCAATACTTCATCAACACCTCTTTCAACAAATATGCCACATTTGATTATAATTTAGTGGGTGTGGTTATATACTTGAGGGGGGGTTCTGACCACCCATCAGGACATGATATCATGCTCTGACATGAATACATGGCCCTAGAGTTCTGGTTTCTGATACAACCCTTCACTGAACCACTAATCTCAGCATGGTCAAGTTTTGTCTGTCAAATTGCCTAAGGTACCAATCTCTGTCCATGTGTTGTCAGGACTGTCTGCCTGGTATCTCCCTCCCATTGCCATGTCTTAGCCATGCCTCAGTTCATCAGTTAGACTCTGGCACTGCGAGTTGGCCTACAGTGGCATATGGTGGGCCCTTAGTAGGCTAGTACATGTCAGCTATGACATCCTCCTTTGCATAGAGGTGATAGGCTGACTTGATATTAAACCCAGTGGAGACCCCTACCACTATGGACACCTGTTCAGGTCTCAATGTTTACCTTTTACTATCCTGTATGAAAGTGCTAGTATCCGGTTGTATGAACTTGAGCATCTGTTACTACTATTATAGTGCCCCAACAACAGCTGTCCTTAAATAGGTAGGGGTCTCCACTGTAACCCTTATAATTTCACACCCATCCCTTCGGTAAGGAGCAGGGTGGAGAGTAATGAGAGGGTTTGTAGAAGCTATTATTATTATTTTATTATTATTATTATTATTATTATGATTATGATTATTATTGTTATTGTTATTATGTTGTAGGGCAATCTTATATATATCATGAAAAAGAAAGAGTGATCCTATGGAACAGAGAACAAGGAGGCTTGAATATTAATGAGATGTGAGACTCAAAGGAATGTGTAAATTAATGTAGTGGTTAATGACTAAACCTACAGAATATTTCTATGTGTGTTAGTTAGGGTAGTGTTGAAGAGTTGTGATTGGTTGTGGTTAATGGTGTTACATCTGTGTTGGTACCATAATTATTATGTCAAGATCCAGACTGGGTGCCAGCCTACAAGGGCAGCAGTTATTACAGTCTGGGTCGGTCCATCAGTCAGTCGTTGCAAGAGTTGTGATGATTGTAATAATAAATATTATGAGCTCATATTGGTAGTTAGTACCTTACTTGGTGGCAGCGTATTGAGTACCGCTAGTGAGAGACAGTTCTGAGGGCATTTGAGATGAGCGCCCTTGGACAACTGGTGGCAGAGGTCGGATAGCAAGTGTTTCTACTAGCTACAGACCCGAACGATTAGCCAATAGCTTAGCTAAGCTACTTGTTGTATCGATAGCAAGGTTGATTGTGTGAACTGGTCTAATTGAAACAATGCTTCCTCATGTAAAATTGCTTGGTGATAGAATGGCTTCGAAATAACAGACAGGACAGACATCTGAACTTGAGAAAACTGCGGACCAAGAAGATATGGTAGTGACAACAGAGGTCATGAAACTGATCCTCCAGATACACAAACAGCAAGACGAAGAACAGAGTGGTCAGGTGCTACAGAAGGATCGAGAATATAGAGAAGATGAAGAACATAGAGAACGATCTCATAAGGAAGAGTCCGAATGCAGAGAGAGAGAGAGGATCGAGAAGAGATTAAACTGCAACCGAGACTTTGGGAAGAGCTATTGATGAGAACGGAGGAATGACACGGAGTTGATCAAGTGAGATAACAGAGTCTTTGCTGTGAAGAGACTCAGTATGCAGAAAGAAAGTGGAAAGGTTTGGCTAGTTGGCACCAGGAGAGGAGGTAGAGAGTTATTACTTCTCTTCTTTTCGGGCACATATGTCTACCTACTGGGTGGACAAGTCAGAGCAGACTCATTATTTGGCCCACTGTTACACGCCCACCCCTACTGGGTCTACACATGGAGGTGAATGAGCAACTAGACTATGACACTGTGAAGAAGGCACCGTTTAACTACTTCCAGGTGACTCAGATGTCCTACAGAACAAAGTATGACCAACTTAAGAGACAATGAGGAGAGACATGGTTGATGGCAGGTGACCGAGGAAAGTCAATTGCAAGAAAGCGGATCGCATACTGCACAAGCATGGAGGAGGTGGCAGGGTTGATTGCTTTGTATTTGTTATTGAAGGGAATGCCCAGGCAACTTGCCACATATGTCAGAGACCGAAGATAGTCAGAGAAGGAATGGAAGCAGCAGATGATTTTAGAGTATCCGAGGGTAGAAGTACGACACCAGTTCCGAAGCAGCGAGACTGCTACGAAAACGGAACAGACAGAAGGATAGAAGCCACCCACCCATTGAAAGGAGTTATTATCGAAGAGATCAAGAAGAAACCAGGGAAGGTGTTCCAAGTAAGGCTAATAAGGAAAGGGAACAGATGTCAATGCCAGGGAAGACACCATTCAAGTATGACAAGCAGTATAAACCAAGGTCCTTTAAGTGCAGCCAACCAAGGCACTGTGCCACAGAGTGGCACACCAAGGCAAATGTGAACAAGATCAAGTTGGAAGATGTAAGCCTGGTCAACTCTCTCACTCAATGACAGGAAATAGATTTTCTTGAGACAGAAATTGACAGTAAGGCAACTGTGAGTAGGAGAGTCGGTGGAACTCAATATCACAACATCTTGTTAATACTGGGTGCTGCACAGACATCAACCAGGTGCTGGTAAAACCAGACCAATACACTGGCAAGACAAGTGTCAGAGAAAAGCCTTGACCTCTCTGACATGGCTGAATCTGACCTTTCTGGAACAGCAGGTGTTGTGTACAGGGAGCACACAACTACAAACAAACCTTGACATCAACCACACAAACCACTCAACCACACACTCTTGAACGGGGATGTTGTGCTAAAAGATTCGAAGAGTTCTGATTGGTGGGAGGAAACGTCACAACAACACTCTGATATGACCGTAAAAGGAAATGTTGCAGACTGTTCTGACAGCACCGAGTCAGGGTATAAAAACAATCGAATGAGAACGAGAGAGAGAGAATCCAAGAGAGAGACTCAAAGAGAAGAAGGGAAAGGACGAACTTCAATAAGTTATTGAGCTGGGAGCTATAACTGTATCGTTGTTATTGTTGGGAGCCAAGTATAACTAGACTTAGACATTATTTTATTTACTATGATTATGCTTGTGGTTGTGATATTTGAATATATTGCTGCTGTGTAATATTGTGCGATTATATCACATTGTTATACCATAACCTTTTTTGAAGCAGAGAAGGGAAGGGCTTATTGAGCTCGAGATTGGTATTGTATAGTCCCAGTAAGACTACCACTGAGAAGAGAGTGTTAGTAAGGCTGAGGTCGTCATCAGAACTCTTAGGTCACTTACAGAGAGGTCACCCAGAAGAACATTCCTGACAACAAGGTATGCTGAAGCATTCAATGGCACAAGAGGAGCATTTCCAATTGCCATGGTTGAAGTGGAAGTGGATGGAGTAAGTCAAAATTTGGAAGTGTTGGTGATAAAGAATTTGAAGCATGATGCACTGCTGGTACAGGATATACCAGGACTGTGGGAGATGTGAAATTGGACACAACAATCAACATGTTCAGGATATGGTCGGCACCGAGCGAGAAGCTACAGCAGCTACCTCAAGATCACAAGCAAGGAGAAGCAGAGCTATCTGAGAGTTCAGAAGACAGTGAAGGCAAAGATGAAGAGACAACAGAAAGATTCACATTGAAGAAGATTGGCCCTGATGAACACAACAGTAGTGAGGGAGTAACCACTAGTAGGGAGAACTCAGAATCGGAAATTGATGATGATGAAAGAAGGAATGAGCTCACAGATAAGGCATTGGAGGAAGACATACCACCACTGAAGGACAGCCGAGCTTTTAGGCGATGGTCTAGATCAGATTATTGCAGCAAGTTGTATGGAAACCCTCTGAATGTGGACATCTAAATGTTGAGGCAGGAGCAGAAGGCAAATGAAACTTTGAAAAGGAAAGGTGGAGAAGAGAGATACTGGTTTTATTATGGAGGGCAGGTTGCTGTGGAAGTTTTCAAAGGATAGAATGGGAGAGGAGATGACACAGTTTTGTTTGCCAGAATCATTTCGATCGATTTTATTGTCACTGGCACATTGGCCTGGACGAGACAGGACCACCCAGAGGATACTGGACAATTATTTCTGGCCGGGCATACATGCAGATGTTAAGGCAAGGCTTGTTATGACTGTCAACATGCAGCAAACAACATCAACCACCAGCACCATTACCACATCTGCCAGTTATCGAGACACCATTCGCTCACATTGCGATGGAAATGATTGGTCCCCTTACAACCACAGTGGAAGGGAAGAGGTTTGCATTAGTTATAATCTATTTAGTGGCCAGAAGCATTTCCACTATGTGTTATGGACAGTGTCACAGTGGTTGATGAACTAATAATTTTATTCACTCATGTAGGAGTACCTGATAATAAATATCCTAACTGATTGCAGACAGATTTTCATGAGCAGACTAAGAGATGTACAGATTATTGGGAGTGAAGAGCATTACTACTACCCCATACCATCCTGCTACAGACGGAATGGTAGAGGGATTCATTGCTATGCTAAAAATTATAAGGAGCAAGACTAGCAAGAAATGGGATGGACAATGGGATCTGGCATTGCCTATCCTGTTGGGGTACAGAAGATTACCAAATGACAGCACTGGGTTCACTCTATCAGAACTATTGTACAGATATCAAATACAGGGACTGCTGCAAGCTCTCAAAGAAAAATGGACTGAAAGTGCAACAACATCCAAGAACGTAATTGCCTACATAATGTCGATACAAGATCGATAGGACCGAATTAAGGACTCGGCAAAATAAATGAAGAAAGATCACAAAGTAAACTTTGACAGAAGAGCTAGAGAAAAAACATTTCAAAAAGGAGAGTTTGCAATGCTCCGAAAACCGATACTTGGTCCCAAGATGGACACAGAATGGGAAGGACTGTACATGATTTAGGAAAAGATTGACGACACCACATATCAACTTAACATGCCGGATCATCCAAGAAGGAAAGTACGGAGACACATCCACCTTCTCAAGGAATTTGTATTGCTGGTAGTAGGATGCATGTTGGTCAGCACAAACGAAGAAGTTGATAAGTTCGGACCACAGGGAGAAGAAGAGGGGGAAAGCATGCCTCTCATAAGTGAAGGAGTGATGGAAGAAGGAAAGAAAGAAGTTGAAGGAGTGGTCAAGAGACATTTGGGTTTGGTACAAACTCCTGGACTTACAATGAAAACAAACATAAAAATTAAGACAGGAACAACATATCCCATCAGCAGACTGTCAGGAAGCATCCTGACAACTGCCTCTGACACCTCTGGAAAAGGAGGAACAACCTGTGGGAATGACTCACCTGATTACTCACCTACATCAGAATATGTACAACCACACGCTGTGACTGCCTCTGACACCTCTGGGAAAGGAGGAACAACCTGTGGGAATCACTCACCTGATTACTCACCTACATCAGAAGGTGTAAAACCACAGAGATCAGAGAAGACAGACTACCCACAAACCTCTACGGGAACTGTGATAGAATCTATAAAAGAGAAGAACAGCAAAGAGAAAAAGAGAACAAAGAAAGAAAGAAAGCGAACGATTAAGAAAGACAATTAAGACTGAGTAAGTCTATCGTCGAACGAGATAGATTACTAGTGATATTGTGCTTATTGATATATGTTTTTAATGTGCATTTGAGACATTGTTTTATTGTTCTTTAATTCCTAACAAGCTCTAGTGAGGGAGTGAGGTTAGTGGTATTGGTCTTACCAAGGGCTTGAGGGCAAGAGGTGTGGTGCATCTAGATTCTCAGATAAGGGTTTGGCGTCATCAGAAACTGCTAGTGGCTTATAAGAGATCACAGGGAGAGAGTTTCTGACACAGACCACTTTACAGACTGGACATCATGAAAGCGAGGTTAATGGATGACGCAGTGAAGGAACTCCTGAAATTAGGAATCGTGCATATCACAAAGCCCATGGGCTTCACCTCCTATCCTTGTTGCGTAAAAGAATGGAAGCAAATGCTTATGCATCGATTACAGACGTCTCAACAGCATTACAGTGTAGGATCCATTCTCCTTGCCATAATAAGTTGCTGGACAAGCTGAGAAAGGCCACATTTTTCTCAACTCAGGATCTTGAGACTATCAGGCACTTGTGCACAATGAATCTATCGAGAAAACAGCATTTATCATACCACAGGGTAAATGGTAATACCTAGTATGCTTAAGAATGCCCTCAAAGACTCATGAACACCATCACTGCTGGCATGGCCTCTGCATACATTGATGACATCATCATTTACAGTCGCACTTTCAAGGAGCATATTAAACATTTGGAGATGGTTTTCGTAAGTATGGATGAGAGATTAAAACTCAAAGCAAGCAAATGTGTTTGGCTGAGAGTCATATTGTATGGGAGAAGGAAGATTACAGGTGAAGGTGAAAGTGGTATTGGACTACCCGTAACCACAAAATAAGAAGATATGAGAGCATTTTTAGGTTGTCGGAGATTTGACCTGAGTATGGCATTATCGCTATTCCCTTCAATGAAATCACGAGAAAATGCTCACCAGACAAGATTGAGTGGACAAAAGACAAGGTGACGGCTTTTGAGCAGCTGAAGGATGCTTTCATGTGAGACCCAATACTGGCAAGCCCCGATGAACAGAAGCCATTCCTGTTACAAAACAGATGCCTCAGGGGTTTGGGATTGGTGCAGTTTTGAGTCAGATAAAGGTGAAAAGGAAGGACCAACCCGTAACATATTATTGGAGAAAGATCAAACCAGCAGAGACATAGTACTCCATTACAGAGCAAGTGTGCTTGGTGGTGGTAGAATCCACCTGGCACTTCAAGATGTACGTAAGTGGAGCACCATTCACCATCATGACTGACCTCAGAAATGTCATCTTCCTGGACCGGGTGAAGGATGTGATGACAGTGGATGCCTAACGCGCTGGTCTCTCTCTCTACAGCCGTACCCTGTTCAACATTGTACACCATCCAGGAGTGAAACACCAGAACGCTGATGGTTTCTCCAAGCAACCCTGGAAAGGAAGGACAGAATATGCGGATGGCTCTCAGGATAAGAAGGGAGTGATGTCACAGGGTGACCTTGTGGTCATGGAAAAGCAAGAATGATCCTGCAAGGAACAGCGAACAAGGAGGCTTGAACTATTAATGAGCGATGACAGACTCAATGGAATGTGTAATTGATGTAGTGATTAATAAATAAACCCACAGAACATTTGTATGTGTGTTAGTTAGGTTGGACAGTTGGATTGTCGTTGCTAATAGTGTTTCATCTGTCTTGGGACCATATATGGTCAGATCCAGACAGGGCCATAAGGGCAGCAGTTATTACAGGCCGGTTAATCCTTGTGGTCGGGTTGTGGAGTATGTAAATATTATGAGCTTGCATTGAGGAGCATATTGGTAGTGAGCGCACTACTTAGTGACAGCGTATTGAGTGCCGCTTGCGTGAGACATTTCTGAGGTCATTTGAGCGGAGTGTTCTTTGACTTGTAATTGTTGTTGTTGTTGTTGTTATTATTATTATATATTTATATTATAATCAATATCTTTTTTTCCATATTATTATATTATTTTTTATTATGAGCTGTGTGGAAGCTAGTGGGTGGGAAGTGTAAATGCTAGCAGTGGCTCGAAACACCCATCCCACTGCCGAATCTTACATACCCCAGTTCAACAGTTAGACTTGCAGTCCATGACTATGCTGTTTGCAACATGCTTCGAGCATTGTGAGTTGGCCTACAATGGTATATGGTTGGCCCTGCACTGGGTATAAGTGGGCTAGTATAATGACAGCATAGAGGTGATAGGCTGACTTTGCTGATCTCCGACCACTATGGACACCTGTTCAGGTCTCAATGTTTCACTTTTACTATCGTGAGATAGTTTTAGTATCTGGTTGTGCGAACTCAAGGGTCTGTCACTACTACTATGGTACCCCAACACAACAGCTGTCCTTAAATAGGTAAGGTGACTCCACAGCCATTGTAATTTCATTCAGTGAGATAGTGGGGGTGGAGAGTAAATAAAAGGTTTGTTATTATTATTATTATTATTTTATTATTACTATTATTAGAAGGGAATGCTACAGCAGTTTTGGGCACCCTGGGTCCATCTCCACCTCCTTGATTTTGTTGTTTTTGTTTATTATTATTATTATTATTATTATTATTATTATTATTATTATTATTATTATTATTATTATTATTATTATTATTATTATTATTATTATTATTATTATTATTATTATTATTATTATTATTATTATTATTATTATTATTATTATTATTATTATTATTATTATTATTATTATTATTATTATTATTATTATTATTATTATTATTATTATTATTATTATTATTATTATTATTATTATTATTATTATTATTATTATTATTATTATTATTATTATTATTATTATTATTATTATTATTATTATTATTATTATTATTATTATTATTATTATTATTATTATTATTATTATTATTATTATTATTATTATTATTATTATTATTATTATTATTATTATTATTATTATTATTATTATTATTATTATTATTATTATTATTATTATTATTATTATTATTATTATTATTATTATTATTATTATTATTATTATTATTATTATTATTATTATTATTATTATTATTATTATTATTATTATTATTATTATTATTATTATTATTATTATTATTATTATTATTATTATTATTATTATTATTATTATTATTATTATTATTATTATTATTATTATTATTATTATTATTATTATTATTATTATTATTATTATTATTATTATTATTATTATTATTATTATTATTATTATTATTATTATTATTATTATTATTATTATTATTATTATTATTATTATTATTATTATTATTATTATTATTATTATTATTATTATTATTATTATTATTATTATTATTATTATTATTATTATTATTATTATTATTATTATTATTATTATTATTATTATTATTATTATTATTATTATTATTATTATTATTATTATTATTATTATTATTATTATTATTATTATTATTATTACTATTATTATTACTATTATTATTACTATTATTATTACTATTATTATTACTATTATTATTACTATTATTATTACTATTATTATTACTATTATTATTACTATTATTATTACTATTATTATTACTATTATTATTACTATTATTATTACTATTATTATTACTATTATTATTACTATTATTATTACTATTATTATTACTATTATTATTACTATTATTATTACTATTATTATTACTATTATTATTACTATTATTATTACTATTATTATTACTATTATTGTTACTATTATTGTTACTATTATTGTTACTATTATTGTTACTATTATTATTACTATTATTATTACTATTATTATTACTATTATTATTACTATTATTATTACTATTATTATTACTATTATTATTACTATTATTATTACTATTATTATTACTATTATTATTACTATTATTATTACTATTATTATTAATATTATTATTACTATTATTATTACTATTATTATTACTATTATTATTACTATTATTATTATTATTATTTTTTATTTTTTTATTTTATTATTTTTTTTAAATATTTTTTTATATTTTATTATTATTATATATATCAAACAACAACAACAAAACAATAACAACAACAACACTAATAATTACACAAGACTGTCCATGCCCGAGCCTCCCATTGCCCCCATGACTGCAAGAGCATTGCCTCTCTGTATATACCGCCACAGACAATTGTTGCATCAAAAATTGGTATGAATTCTCTTCCCCAGTGTGTTGCTTCATTTTCCTTCCGAGTTCCTTTAGGAAGGCCAATGACTTTGGGCCAATGGCACCTAGGGTCTCAACCGCAACTGGCACACAAAAAAAATTCCTGGTAAGGCAGTGGTACTTGTCCTCCTTTTTCTCTTCAGCCATGGCAGCTACCGCACCTGAGCTCCTGGTAGCTTGAGCACAATAGGACTGTGCCAGAGTGTTGGGGCAGGTCACATCCCAGATCAGGGGCTTGCCACATTTCCACGGCACCATGGTAATTCCATCTGGACGCTTGCCGTCCATATGATTGAGTCCAGACGGTTCCAGCCTTGAAGGTACCTGAGCAGATGATTATTATTACTATTATTATTACTATTATTATTATTATTATTATTATTATTATTATTATTATTATTATTATTATTATTATTATTATTATATTTTATTTTTATTATTTTATTATTATTATTACAACCATATTCCAACTCCCTCAGCTCATTCATTAACATTTTTCATCCGCTTCCAAATTCATCACAGTCTATTAAAAAAGTGCCGCATATCTTCCACTTCCTTCTGTCACACAACACGCATTACTTATCACTACACAGCCTACATCACTTCTTGTCCTGACCTACTGATCCTGTCCTCAACTTCAGCTAAATCTGTGGGCTTCAGGGAGTGCTAAAGCAACATGCATTTGATTTTTTCATCAGTGGACTCCATTCTTTGGTCCTAGCTCAGACCAATGCAGCAGATGTGGTTTTTAGCTATAGCTTTCTAGCACTCTTGAGTCAAGAGCTGCATTGCAAACCACAACAAAGTAAGTCATGTGGCTTAAGCTAACCTAAGCTGTAGGTGCTGGTAATCCTTAGGTTGGACCATGCCTAATAAAATTCAGTGGTTATATCTATAAATAAGGTTTGTAGCCATAGATTTCTCACAGCTATCTCAAGCACTCCATTGTATATTGAATGTCAGGCTTTTGTGTCCATTTCAAGCTCAAAAGCATTCTTCAAGGTTTAGTTAATGGGACACTTTTACGGCACTGCTTCCCTTGTAGAAACAGGACAGATGGAGTGTAGAAGCTTTATCTGATCCTTAGGAAGTTTCTTGATGGTGGATAACACCAAACACTGACTAGCAATGAAATCAATAATAAAGTACAGTTATAATTGATTTTTTATTTTCAATGTGTAGCTAGATGCTAGATAGTATGGTATATAGTAAGAACCTCTCTCCTTTCAAGCACTATAAATTAAGCTTATTAAAGATACAAGGTTTGGTACAAGGTAATATTATTTTACACACATATCCCAAACATACACAGAGCACACACACACACACACACACACACATCCTTCTGCCTTGCTGTGCAAGATACAGTCATCACCATTTCCAGAATAATAAAGTCAAACTGAGCAATCTGGCAAACTACTGGGTCAGCACAATGTCAACAGAGGCCTACCAGTTATTATGGAAAGGATTCCTTGTGAAATGAAAATGTATTTATTTTATCACAATCTAAAATCTAAGTCCATAACTATTTCTGTAAATAACTATTTTCAGAATCCAGTACAATAACTGTGGCTTCCAGAATCTTTTACAAGCATAGTTCTGTTTTCTGCATAAGCAGTGCAATTCCCTTGCCAGGAGCATCCAGACTAAGTTGTTTTCATGTATTGTTCCAAATTTTATAAGCCCACATTATTTAAGACAGGTTTTCTGTTCCTATTTTTTTCGGGTGAACCAATGGGAAATGAAACATAAATAGCCAAGTGTGTAGCAATATTAAGTTTTCCATCCAAATCCCCTGCGAGGGCTATCCTCGCTCACGAATAATAGCTGCCAAATTGGATTGATTTTATCTGGTCACTGAATCTGGTAACTGAACCAATACAAGGAGGACATTATATACATAGTATTTCATGGTATCAGGAAATATGACTAATAGGCAGTAATTCATTATTTAATTATATATTTTTGGTCTGGGCATGCACCTTGCACTCTACAGTTATATGACCAAAAATACTAAACCAAAAAAACTTAAATAATCCCAAGAAAATAGTTGACAATATATAACTACCGACTATTGATAAACAATCTGAATTTCTGATCATCAGAACCAAAAGTTACTTCTGTGAGATATCTTCATGACGACATTGGATATCCTCCTTGAGCTTCTGGATATGATGTTCTGCATAAAACTGCGATAATATATCCTCTTTAGATCTGCAATGTTTAGAGCAAAAATAAAATTCACCAGTGGGAGAGAACCATGTAATCCATATGCGATAATTACAAGAGTAACAGTACTGTAGTCTCAAAGTGACATGGTTTGTCGGGGTCATGGCCAAATTGTTCAGAGGAAACGTAAGTGGAGAGCCTTTTATTTCAGAGTCACGTGATAACCTTGCAAATAAAGTAAGGACGACTACTGTTGAAACGATGAAGTAGCAGATTATAACCAACAGCTTTCTCTCAGCATTGCTGATCTTGAAGGTATGTTTTGATTTTATATCCCTAAACAAACCACCATGTTTCTATAGTCACAAAAAACAGAGTGAAATTCACAGGGATTTAATGGGAGTGTTGGACCAAGAGTTTTGGTAGAATATACTTTATTATAATTATGAGAGTTATTAATAAAATGGCTTGTGCAGCTCGGCGTTTAATCAGACTGTTGGACCAAGAGAGAATAGAATGCAAAATTATATGAGAGTCATTAAATATGGCTTGTGCAGCATGGTTTAATCGAAGTGTTGGGCCAAGAGATAGTAGAATATATGTGCCATAGTGAGTTGTGAACAAGCTTTTAGGGATGACCAATACCCAATATATAATGTACTACCACACATGTTAGCCCATAGGATAAGATTAAAAAGTAGTTCTTTCTATATAGTTCATTTCTATTCCTCCCTCCACCCTTCATTCTGTGAATCAGAGCTATATTCCCATCTATTATATACTGTAGTACCAAAATTATTGATATATAATTATATTTTATATTATTGTGATGGATTGACTTGTCAAATCAACAGCAAACCTCCACCCCCCAATCCCTCAAATAATATTTAGAGGACTTTTACCCAAGTAGACACATTATGATGATCCTTTTCCATTTAAACTAGTATATAGTAACAAATGAGGGTATTGCGAGGCGAGTGTTGGTGTGATGGACATGGTGTGAGGGAAAGAACATTAAAAAAATATTAGTTTGAATTCTAATAATGTTAGATAGCATTGTTCGGGCCATTGTTGTATCCTTAGCATAGCTGTAGCTTGTGTTTGATGCTACCATGGTGTTGCAATGCTTGGATTGTTATATACTATTATTTAGATGGCAAATTCTAAACAGAAATGTGCATGTGGTAGTGTTGCTGTGTGAGGGATTTTGTTAAGCATACTTGGAAGCAGCTCCCCTACAAGATGGGAGCAGACTACACCAAGAGAGAGGTCATCAGGCAGGGTTTTCTGCAGGAATTATCAGAGTACTAAAGGGAATGCTGAAGCTGACAAGGACTTATTAAAGTGATAGTTTTCACTCTTAATATTTTTCATTGTGTTCCGTATGCTCTATATTATTAGCACATCTCTCCTCCATCTACGCACCAGTTATCCTTTATTCTTCCAATATTCCAACTATGTAGCCAGTTCTCTCTTTCCATAGAATGATAGAGAACAAGTTTAGTTTACCAAGATTGATAATAGTTTCAGTGACATCTCCACAGACCAAATAGCAGAATTGAATTGATTGCACATGTTTAGTATTTTGAATACCCTTTACCAAATTTTATGTTGAAAGAAGTTGTTGAAAGTCTTGTAAGATTTGCGGTCATGTGGTGCTATGATTTCTAATGAAAGCACTTATGCTAATTGGGTTATGGGAGTGGAAGAAAACAGAAATACAGAGAAACTTGATCCTTGAAGATGAATTTGATGTTTTTTTGCGTTGCTCCTGTAAGGGATTCAAGCGACACCGGAAGTATTTTTGGAAATGAAATAGGCTGTAAGCATCATTTAATATGCTAAGAAGCTGCCAAAGTGAGTTTTAACTGCTGTGTGAGCTTTGTTTCTTTGTGTTTTTTGTGCATTTGACACACCCCATTTCGTGATAGTTCAGAAGGGTCAGCTATAGCTATCTATGACAAGAGCTACATCTGTATGGCATCATCCCTAATCTAAACTTCTGCAACTCCAGTATGGGCCACCTCATTATAATTGTTTAACTTGTTTAAACTCCTTGCACTGTGTGTATATATATATATAGAAGTCATATTTTGTAGTTGTTGTTGTTATTGTTGTTGAAACCTTTATTACAATTATCCCAATTTATGGACCTTCAACTTTAATTGCTCTGTAGTGTATATACTCATAAGTATATCCCTATGCTATATTATGAATCACACATATATAGCATAAATAGCTACAGGTGATTCCTCGATCAGTGTGTGAAGAAGTTCTAAGATATTAGATGCAGTGGTGGAGAAAATTCTCAGTAAGAGATAAAAGCTAATTGTGGTCAGAGTTTCAAACCAGATGTGAAGTTTATGTCATGGAGAAGCTCTAACTGAATGGTCAGCTGAAGCTTTGGAGTGATGGAAAAGATGATGCATCACAAGCTCTAACACTTCAAGCAGAGCGGAAGCTGAGACACGCTGAAAGCACATGAGCTTCTGATTCCCCTTTGATGCTCACTAATGGAGAAATCATTAAAACTTAGATAGGATGATAGTTGACTATACACCTCAACCCTGCAACCAGTTTGGAAATAATGTATGATAGCTGCTGCTAGTAAGTTGACTGCATGCTTTTCCATGTCATAGTCCTAACCTTACATCACATGATGACATCATCAACAGGGTTGATTCTAGAGAATTTATTGACCTAGTTCAAATATGGAGAGGAATACATAATGGTGTGAATAGAAAAAAATTCAGTAAAACTTTTTCTAATCCACACCCAATTTTTTCTCTCTATAATTTGTTATACAAGAATTAGTCTGTGGGAGAAGTCAGGAAGAGTGCTCAGGTTTCACCTCATTGAAAGATAGACCACAAAATCACAATAAGACAACTAAATGAACAAATATGGGAAACATTTGTATGGAGTGTGGAAGATTAATAACATGGTTCTCTAGCACATCACTAATCTGGCATTGCTGAGTCTTGCCTTTCAGTAAAGATGCAGTATGTTATGTGTGCACTATATATGTAGTGGATAAAACAGTACAATTTTTGTTTTTCATATATTTTGATATTAACTACTAATCAAAAATTAGACTGATGTTATTCAATTTAGTTACAAGACTGACCTTGTGGAGAATCCCAAAAAGAAGTATAGTGAGAGTAATGCCGGCAGCCAACAAGAGATCTGTTGGAAGGATAACAGAATAAAAGAGGATAGCTGTGTAGCGTCCAAAGCATGGAAAAGGAGGGGAGCGTACAGATACAAAGCGTAGACCTCCTGAAAGGAAGTTCAATGTACTGCCGGACGACTTGACCTCAACTGCAAAACTAATCATGAGTGTAATAACTGGGATCAATGGAAGCATGAGTCCAAGCAGACAGCATCCAACATGGATGTATTTTATTTTTCTTGTTACTTGGAAGGATCTAGCGTGCGCATTAGGAACCAGATTTTCCAGAATAGTGCAGCTGTTAGCATAAACCACCATAAGTTTATTGAAAGTGAGCTGTATACTTGAACCATGCCTGTATTGAAATAACCAATAATAAGAGTACAGCTATGAATATCATGCATCTCATTACCTGAAATGACACAAAATGGCGTCACATGTGAAAAGGTTGCAAACAAGTTTTCTGAAAAGCAGTACAACTTGGCTCGGTCAAAGAAAGTGACGATAAAAAGGAAATCTGTTGTGAGAGAATAGAAGATCGATACCATCACATTATACACATGAGAAAGTCTATTATGTCATCATTGAAAGAAACACTGCTGTTGGTGGTTATTCCTCAGGGAGCTATTGGTCTACAAAATCATAAAATGATGATGATCATCATCATTGTGGTCTTCATCATCATCATTATCATAATAATGATTATAAAATCTTAAAGACAAAAGCTCCATTTCTCTGGGTGGTGCCATTAAAGTGTGGCATGTATGTCCATGCATTAAGTTAGCTGAAACAAATTCATGAGGTCACCAGGAGGTAGTCATCACAACTCCTTATAAGCTGGTAGACATGAATAAAATTACATCGATTTTCTAGGACTTTCGACAATCAATTGAGCCAACAAAAATCACACGACAACTATCAGCCAGTCAGGTTGTATATCCCAACTTATATGCAGCTAATCAATAACCACACAGAACTATATACAAAAGGGAACACAAAGAAGATCAATTACAGTATACAAATATTTTACTGTGATGCAATAGAGCCCCAACAGTGAGAGATTCCTTTTTTGGTGTTATTTTGGTTATGATTTTAGACCTGCACAGCATCTCTTAGTATTATGGAGGAAAGAAGAGGAAGATTATTGTAGTGCGCAGCAAGAATGTGGTAATAAATGTGCACATGTAGCAAGCTAGCAACATTAGTCAATAGAACTCCCAAACAATGTTCTTGTTCCTGCTTCCCATAATGTAAAATGAATTTGACTCTATACTTAGTGTTTCATATACAGGGTGTAAACTTAAAACCAATGGGCATATTCAATGACCTACAACTTATTAATTCCCCAGATTTCCTCATGCTTGCAATTTTAAGGCGTGTCCACATTAGGCCAAAATGGAAGTTGGGAGTGCATCAAGTCCTGAACAAGATTTGATTCAATACACATCATAACAACACATGCAAAAATTAATTATTTGTTTTTCCCCTCTTGTGCATGTAGTACCTACAGATCTAAAGTAGACCTGTACCACTGAAGAGAAAGAAAATAGGGCCTCCTAAGTCACAAGCTCTATTGTCAAAGGATGAAAAGATGATGCTCTACTAATCCACGAATCTCCAATGAAAAAAATGAAAAAGTAACTAAGAATAAACATTAAGGGCGTAGCCAGGGAGAGAGGGTGGTAGCTGGCCCCCTCAATGTGTGGTTAACAGTAATTTTACAGTGAAAATTGTTGACTCGTGCATGCCATGTGACCATAATACAGTTTCCATTACATTGCAATATATCACTTTACAAGTATTTAAAAGCATAAGTTCACCATCACAAGCTGAAGGGGAGAAATGTGAACCTTATAGTATTGAATAAGTTATAATATCAGGTGTTTGTGACAGTGATCAGCTTCACCATCCTGGATCTAAACATCCTAGAGTGGAATCTGATACATTGCGATGCAGAGATAGAGCAAGTGATATCGATGATTTAGCTAGCGGTGATATTCCTGATATTGACAAGTACGAGTTGTTAACAAATCATTTCAGACCTGGCCTAAATTACAATTTTCAAAGGTTGCTAATGCTTCCACATTTCAACCTAAGTTGTTAAAGCTGTAGCTTTAGCTAGTGTCTAGTCAGTTACGCTTCACAATAGCTGGAGAGGACTAAATCATACACACACTCCCTATACTGACAAGTTAATAATATATACTTGTGAGTCACCCTAAAAATACTAGTGATCACCCTAAAAATATTGACTCGTGATCACCCTAAAAATGCTGACTCATGATAGATTCCAACTTGGCACATTGTATTTCCTGTAAAATCCTAACACCACTAAGCTATCAGAATGTACACACCTTGAAGCAACACAGCAGCTGTTAAATTTGCCAATATCCCTAGCTGGCTGGGTATGGAGGTATGGGTTCAGGGTTCTTGAACATGACACACTCGATTTGACCTTAATTTATTTATTCACATCTCCGCTATAATATAATGAATATATTCCATGTCTTGCATACACATAAACTGTAAGAGTGTTACTTGTAGAGTTGGTGTGGTTGACTTACTCTGAAAAAATAAACGATAGTATATAGACAACCAGGGAATTGGGATATGCAAACCTATGACAGAAGAAGCAATTTGCAAGATAACATAATGCATCATTTGAAATACAGTGATTGTCACAACTTACATAGCTTCACGCCGTATTGTTGATATTATCAATATTCCAATTGATGCCACAAAGCCGGTAAAGTAAGTGAAAAATACAACAACATCAACTGTTATGGATTCTGGTTTGGGATCTTGTCTCTTGTTTGGACAGTGTGGCACATAAAAGTTGGAAGCTGGTTCACGAAAGAAATTCTCTCGGCAAGCAAAACGACCATGTGTAACTATTATTCAGTATACAGATATGTACATTAATAATGTAGACATCTTTAAAATTAGCAGTTCAGTTATAAATTAGAATAATTATAGTTATTGGTATAAATGCAATTCTTTGAATCTATTTTTCCATAAAACAGTGGAATAACATGAGGTGGCAATGCATATTATGTATAGTCTTGCATAGCCAGAGACTTTGCTGATTGGTACAGGGTAGCAATCACTATGTGGTCATAATGAGTAGAACAAGAAATACTGATCTCATGCTAGTAAGAGACAAGACGAGTTATATATTCCCTTTCACTCTTCTTTAGTGAATATAGAGACCAAATAAATGAAAGTCATAGGGTTGAAACAATTCTGAGAGAGTTGCCTTTCCTCCCCCCACCCACCCCCCACCTTTTCCTCCTTTCCCCTTTCCTGCTCTGCCTCCACTGAAATAAGAGGAATTTTTGAGCTTATGTTTTCCTTTACATTGAAACTGCTGTATTCATATGAAGTTATATTATTTGGAATGCACCAAAAAGATAGCAATTTTGGTATTCATATAAGCATAACAGATGTTTTAATATAATCTCTTCTTGTTAGAAATTTTGTCATTTAGTAGGAAAGAAGAGAATATCCATGTTCTTCTGCCACTGATATAATGGAGTCAATTTGGCTGGCCATATATTTGAATATAGTTACAGTTAATTTACTATGTGCCTAGCTAGCTCATATGACTAATGCAAGTTATCATGTGACTTATGTCAATCATCATGTGACTCATGCCAATCATTTCTGATGTGAGTTATTTAAGCATAACTTACCCAAATGTAGCCACTACATTCTGGGAAGCCCACTGCTTTAAACTTTGTACATATTACTGTCCTAAGTACCTGACCTTGCAGCAATCAGCTAATACACATGACATTAGCACTGAAACAACATTGAAGAGCTAAATGCACACCTGGTAGTCACACGCTGACTATCTTCCACTTAGCTGTTGTTAATTAAGGGACATGTCAATTTAAAACAGAAGCTCATTTCTTGACCACAATCATGTTTAGTTGTACATCACATCAGAACTGATTTCAATTACCCAAACAGGGTTGGATGCCATAGGTTTGTTATGTGAGTGGTATTGGTCGAGTGATGATGTCATGTTCAGAGACATGGATTAACTGGCTTACAAAACTTACTTAGTTTCAAGATGGTACATTTGCATAACTTTATATTTGTATAATAATAATAATATTTACGTATACTGTTCACCATTTATCAGTCCAAATCAGTTTTATTATCCTCCTCTCTCTCCTGCAATAATTTGAACAAGTTAAGTTAACAATCTTGCAAATATTATTCATAGACTGTGGATGTCCCACTCAGATGTCTCACTCACTTAACCCAGAATGGGATGCGACCTTAAAAAAGTCTAGCCAATAAATAAATAAAAATGTCTCGGTAGAAGCCTGTATTGGCCTCTATTGCAGTTAACAATCTTGCACATATTATTCACATATTATTCATAGACTGTTTTTCTTTTTACACACTTCTAATTTATCACTATAGGAAAGTTATCATAACAGGAAGCAGGAACCCTTTACCAAACATGAATATGTTATAATTATATCACTCCCTTTAAAACCCTTTATCCACTACTGCTGTCAGTAATGCTATAAAAGAACTTGAGTGAGTTTATTTCTGTTGTGTGTCCCAGTAATATTGCGACCTTACATCCAGTCAAGAAGAAATTTTGGGCCTCTTATCATTGTTTCTTTGATCCAATCTTTAAAAGCACCTAAAGCAACTTAGTAGTAGAGAAGGCTAGTGTTTTATAGTTTCATTGTCTCTCCTATTGCTCTAGGTTTTCTGTCTGGTCTCTTTTTTTCTAGTCTCATTTTGTCCCTTTGGGTGCATTAGTGTTAGCAAGTTTTTGCCATTGCTGAATGTTGTCAATTGTTCTGTTCACTTGCCGGGGGGTGCCTTAAGCACTAGCAAGTGCTAGTTGACATTGCCTCTAATGATGTGCATTGTTACCAAAAACAAAACAAAACAAAACAAAACACTCTATTAGTAATAACTGCGTATATATGATCACGCACGCAATTTCACATTTCCAAAAGCGCACAAAGGCAGCAACTTGGAAGCCACAAAAATATGTGGTGGAGCTATCTAACTTAATCTGCATTAAAAAGACTGTAGTTGCTGAACATGGTGAGCTTTACAGTGGCAAGTACCATCATCATTAGCTTTGAAAGCACAAAAGTTATTTTCACAATGTGTGACAATGTGTGACTTCCATAATGATATCATGCATTTGTTACCATGCATAGCAACTAATGCATAAGCATAAAACTTACCTGAGGTAAGGGTATATAGATAATAAAATATAATAGGTATTAGTAACAACCCCCAGACAATGAAGATTACAATGCACAGAATTGCAATTGCACTAGCTTCATTTTTTCCCTCTCCACTGGGTCATCTTTTCCTCTTCTTCCAGGAGAAGTCCCTTTGGAGTCTAAAGCTTGTTTTCCACCTGACCAGCCTAAATAATAAATTTCATACTTGCCAACTTTCTACAAGTTAATTCCGGGACATTAATTTTATATACGGCGCGAATTTTCGACCACGCCCCCTAATTAGCGTGCCATTAATTTTATACGGACCCAGCTGTGAGGTAGTATTCTCTGTAGATTTCTGGAAGAGGCGGTTGAATTGATCCATTGAGGGCAAGATAAAAGAACAACAGAGGTTTCATCAGTGGATTCTCATGCCTTGAAAGAATGCTACAGCCTTAGCTGTTCAGCTTCCTCACAAGACAAGAAGAGTGACTTCAAACTATCATACTGCCTGAGGTAACGATTCACACACTTCAGCAAGCTGAGCCATCGTGTGGGGCAATACTTCAAAATCACCCCTGGCTCAGTGGTGAAAAGTGAACACCATAGGATGACAAATTGCTGCTCTCTTGCTGCTATGGAAGTAGTAGAATATGTCGATGAACAGCTGGTCAATGTTCACTGGGAGTACGTTCAAACCAGCTTTGACTGTTACATCAGCCAAATGGCAGATGCAACCAACATCATACAAAGTTGGGATCTCATCCTTAATCAGCTTCTGCACACCTGACCTCACTCCTTTCATAACATTGGTGGTATCAGACATGAAAGACACTGCATTGTCAAAGGCCCATTCTTAGTCAGTGACTCCTTCAAGGCTTGAAACAAGTTGGTAGCTATATCAATGTTCACAACAGGCATATCCAAGAATCTTGTCCGTACTTCACCTACCTGTGGATCAAGAAGCCTCAAAAGAATTATGCAAGAGACTTATCCCTCTTGTCATGGGTCATCAAAGAGAATGGACCACTTGACACTGACTCCATAACTCTGTGTGAAGTAAGGAGCAAGAGCTATGGCGGTGGTTTTGGTGTGGGAACAGGATCATTTCTTTGCAATTTCAGAGTCTGGGAACATCTTGCTGAAAGCTTGGTGGCATGGTCACTAGACAGAAAGGATATGTTGTACTTAGCAACAAATGTAGCCCACCTGACCTCTGCTTCGATTACTTGATCACTTCTCTGATGTTGGAAGAGAGAGGTGATTGGAATAGTTGATAGCACAGCCTTTGACATATCCTTATGTTTCTTGCTCTTGAGGTGAGATGTGACATCACCATGGGTAACACCAAAGTCGATTGCACACAGAGTACATCGGGCATGTTAGTGAACTAAAATGAAGGCAAGACTACTGACATTACTATTGCATTGAACACAAGCAGCACACTGTACCCATGATGTTATTATTTACCCTGTATTGTTATTATTTACCCTGTATTTGCTGTATTCCATGCTTACTTTATCAATCAATTTCATTATATATATTTTATTTATACCTTTGAAACTCTTGCCTATCCCCTGAAATTCTTTGATCCATTTATTGTCAAAATGGCATTCTCTCCTATGCATGAGATTGCAATTATCATAATTATAACGTGCTGAGAAGTTTAACGTGAGTGGCCGCACCTCCAATCGAAACAAGGTCAAAGGTTGTTTCGCACACCGGTATAATTGTTTATCTGAAGTTTTTCTCTGCTAAAAAGTGTCCTGTTTTTGTTGCTTTACGAGTGTTAAAGGACTAAACTAAACAGGCTTGAGTCTGCAGTGGCCATCTAAGCGAGTGGAAGCGCAAGGTGCGCGTAGCTGTAAATTCCGGGACATTTCCGGGACAAGGACACCACCGGGACAATGCTCAAAATTCCGGGACTGTCCCGGCCATTCCGGGACGGTTGGCAACTCTGAGCCTTACTGATCAACCGATGATAATTAGGACGGGCGCCAATAGAAAATAATACAAAATCTGTTACTGATGTTTTATAGCGTGTGTCTCCGTAATCTCCACTCTTGGGTTAGCACTACGTTCGGATACTACTACGTTACGCTCAAGATTGTCGACGCCTGAAAGCAGGCCGGTCGCGTGAAGTCCATCATCTTAACTGTTTTTTCAAGCTTCCAAGAAGTTGAGTGCTCCCCTTGAAACATTAATTGACATGACAAGAACGCCTCTAAAAATAGCATGGTCTAACAACATATTATAAGGTCTTGTTGATTTGCAATAAAATCACATTCTGTAAGTTACCTTATACCACAGCTGGATTATACCATGCTTACATTATTGAAACATGTGCTGCTTCTTGATGCTGGGCTAAGTCAATTTCACTCTGACATTATTGAGAGCTCTAAAAGATGGAGGGTGAAGACATTGTTGTATTTCTTTATGTTTTGTTGAAAATTGTTTGCTGTTTATTTCCACAAATAGTTCTCGCAGATGCATACTCAAACAGTGTGGTAGACTAATCTTACCATTTGGTCAAGTATTTTGGTCTCCATATTAAGTGTAGTGATCTGGAACTAACTTGAACTTTGTACTACTAGATAGTTATGCGCATGACACTAGTTCTTGTTATATTATGTCTGTACTGTATTGTCGATTCCTAGACCTCGTGTTTGAGATCTAGTTGTATAAAACCTTTCTCTCTACAGTATAAATCACAACAATTTGTACAACTAGATCTCTTGATGGATAAAGTCCTTCGTCCGGAACGTTTGGAGGCAGATCCAAACTCGAGTGACGCCTCAAAGGATTGGCTCCACTGGTGGAGGACATTCCAGGACTTTCTCGCTGTCCTCGACCGAGAGGGTTTGGACAAACTCGGAGCACTCACAAACTTTCTGTCTCCTAAGATCTACCAATACATCGAAGACTGTGGGGATTACCCAACGGCGATTGAGACGCTGCAAATTCTCTATATAAAGCCCATCAACGAAGTCTAGGCCCCACATATCCTTGCTATGAGGCACCAACAGTCCTCGGAGACCCCGGATGAGTACCTCCAGGTCCTCAAAATGCTTAGCAAAGACTGTAAATACCAAAATGTCTCCTCAGTTAAATATCGTGAGGAGAGCATTAGGGACGCTTTCATCTCTGGTTTAACTTCTGGACTTATTTGCCAAAGGTTATTGGAAAATAATACTCTGGACCTCAAGACTATGTTTGATCATGCTAGATCACTGGAATCAGCAGCACGCAGCTCAGAGTCACATACGGCAACTCCCCTATCATTCAATGCTGCCGTCTTACCAGCAGACAATGTTCTACCAGACTGTGACCCGGCTGTCAACCCTTCTACTCCTTGCTACAGCATCTTGTTTTCAAGGACAGAAGTGCTTCTTCTGTGGCTACCAAAGGCATCCTCGCTCCAAGTGCCCTGCTCGCGATGTCACGTGTTCCAAGTGCCAAAAGAAGGGACACTTTCAGAAAGTTTGCCGAAGTGGTACCCAACTCCTGTCTGAAGGGAGGACATCTGCCGCAATTTGGCGACCAATGCTCGCTACCATCTCTGCTGCAGTGCCCCTGTCACTTGCTAAGTCGACGACCACGGTGAGCGTAGATGGATTTGAAACCAAGGCCCTCGTTGATAGTGGGAGCTCTGAAAGCTTCATTCATCCAGGACTGGTGAAATCGGCAGCTCTTCATGTCTATCCTTCCCGATGGCTACATCCTCCCTGGCAATGAACATGAGCGGTTATTGTCTTGTTGGCCTCGTATTTGGGGGTAGAACCTACCCCCGGGTACGCCTATCTGTCCTCCCCGAACTGTGTGCTGACCTCGTACTAGGCTTAGACTTCCAGACGCAACATGATAGGGTTGTTTTTGAAAATGGTGGTCCTAAGTCTTCGCTATCTATCTGTGGTCTAAGCAATATTAGCCCACCACAGTTGTTCTCTAATCTAACAGATGACTGCCACCCGGTTGCAACCAAGTCACGCAAGTATAGTTGCGAAGATTCGCTATTCATTACTACGGAAACACGACGGCTCCTGAAAGAAGGGTAAGTCACCCTGGAGAGCCCAAGTTGTCGTTGCAAAGGGTGATAACCACAAAAACAGGATACAAACTATCAATAGGTTTACACTATTGGATGCTTTCCCTCTTCCATGCATAAGTGACCAGGTAAACTCCATTGCTCAGTACCCGGTATTCAGCACTATCGACATACGAAGTGCGTACCACCAAGTTCCGCTTAGGAAGGAAGAACGGCATTTGAGGCAAGCAATGGCTTATACCAGTTCACACGGGTCCCATTCGGTGTTACTAATGGCGTTGCGTGTTTCCAACGGGAAATGACCAAATTTGTGCATAAGGAACACTTAGACGGTGTTTTCCCTTATTTGGACAACCTTTACCATATGCGGAAAAGACCAAGACGAGCATGATACCAATCTGCAGCTCTTCCTCGCGGCAGCCAAACGGAGGAACATGACCTACAAAGATGAAAAGAGTGTCTTCTCAACTAGATGCCTCGCCATCCTCGGTTGCATTGTAGAAGAGGGTGAGATCTGCCCGGACCCTGAGCGTTTGAGACCTCTTCGAGAGCTTCCTGTCCCCAACAATATCAAGTCTCTCAATAGATGTAAAGGGCTATTCTCTTACTACTCTCAATGGATTCCTGGGTTTTCAGACAGAATGAGCCCCATAAACAGTTGCAAAACTTTTCCATTGTCTGCTGATGCTATTGCGGATTTTGAAAGCCTAAAGAAAAGTATTGAAGAATCGGTAGTAATGCCATGCATGAGGAGTTACCTTTTGAAGTGGAGACGGATGCATCAGAAGTGGCTATAGCTGCAACCTTGAACCAAGCTGGACGTCCTGTAGCTTTCTTCTCGAGGACACTACAAGGGCCCGAGATCCGACATCCCTCCGTCGAGAAAGAGATCATAGAATCTATTCGCCATTGGAAAAACTACCTAACTGGACCACATTTCTGCATTAAGACTGACCAGAAGTCTGTGTCCTATATGTTTGACCAGAGACATAAGGGAAAAATCAAGAATGTTAAAATCATGCATTGGCGGATAGAGCTGTCCTGCTACAGTTATGATATTATCTATCGCCCCGGAAAAGAGAACATACCACCCGACACTTTCTCCCGCAGTACCTGTGCTGCCTCCCTAGATGACTCTTTGTACCTGCTGCATCAGTCGCTTTGCCATCCAGGTATTACGAGGATGTCACATTTTTTTCCTGGCCGAAACCTACCTTTTTCCATTGAAGAAATAAAGAGAATGACGAATTCTTGTCGGATCTGCTGTTAATGCAAGCCCAGGTTCCATCGACCAGTCAAAAGCCACCTCATCAAGGCAACTCAACCCTTCGAGAGGTTGAACATCGATTTCAAAGGACCTCTCACCACTAACAACAAGAACTCATAATTATTTCCTCAATGTCATCAATGAGTATTCAAGTTTTACCTTCGTTTTCCCTTGTCCTGATATGAATACCAGTGTGATTGAATGCTTATCATTGCTATTCTCTGTCTTCGGGATGCTGGCATTTGTGCATTCATATCGAGGACCCTCCTTAATTAGTCGTGAACTGCGGTCCTACCTTGCTGGGAAAGGAGTAGCAACAAGTCGCACCACTTCCTATAATCCTGCAGGCAACGGACAAATAGAGAAGTGCAATGGGACTGTGTGGAGAGCTGTCAAGATGGCCTGCAAATCAGAGAATCTCCCCATCAAGTATTGGCAGAAGGTCCTCCCTGATGTCCTCCACTCCATACGCTCGCTTCTCTGTACGACTACTAACGAGACTCCCCATGAGCATCTCTTCCGTTTCTCCCGACGGTCTACGTCTGGAAGCTCCATCCCTACCTGGCTGACTTCTCCTGGGCCCGTCTTCCTCAAGCGTCACGTCCGAACCAGAAAAATGGACCCACTGGTCGATGAGGTGGAGTTCATTGAGGCGAACCACCATTATGCTCACATCCGGTATCCAGACGGCAGGGAAACGATCATGTCTACCAAGCACCTAGCCCTGTTGTGGTAAACTGTTCTTCTTTCTCTTTCCCATTCCCTATTAGATATTTTAATAGTTGCTACTATATAAACAAGCCCTTCTCAGCCTCTATCTCAGACTTATGGCATTCAGGCTTGTCGCTGCTCTCTGCCTTTCTTTATTCAACTCTCTCTGGATATTTCTACACATCTGCTCATGCTGATCTTGCTAGTCTCTGATTGTCTCTGTTCATCTTCATCCTGACTTTCCTTTCATTGCTAATGCTGTTCTCACTAGTTACCTTTCTCTGTTCAGCTCTCTCCAGACATTTCTTTCAAAATCCGTAATGCTGCTTTGTCTAGTCTCTGCCTTTCTTCATTCAGCTCTCCTGGATGTTTCGTTCCTTGACTGCTAATGCCATTCTCTTCTCTACCATTATCCATTTAGATATTTCTTTTCCTCAGGTGGTTTAGCTGTTCTTCCCTCTGTTTTCCGCTCCCTGTTAAATATTCTGATAATTTACTTTACATTTTCATCAAAATCAGCCATCTCGATTTCTGTCTCTCTGCTCTGTAGCCTATCTTGCACGATGTCATTTGTAGATTAATGACTGTCACTGCTATATTTTGCTTGCTGAGCTTGCTCAGTACCATGAGACACATACAGTATGACAACCATATATAGATAATGATGTCACTGCAATGGTAATTTTATGTATAGCTACACATCATAAGCAGGGGGAAAGTAGAGGTAGATAAATGCTTGATATAATCAGTAGTGTTTGCCATCTAGCCTTCTCGGTAACCAGAGCTAGGGATGTCAGAACCCATGGCTCATTCCACAATTGCTGCCAGGGTTCGGGTAAACCACCATCACCGTGTTCCAGTACTCCGTGTCCTAGCCCTACGGCAATGAATGATCGCCAACAGCTAGTTTAAACCCAGTGGTGTTATACATTAGGCCCTATTGGGACTTCGAGAGTTTTGAAGAGAGCACCGAGGGGAGTGAGGGACCAGGCAGCAATAAAGCTGCCTACGGTAGTGGAGAATTTAGTGGCTGGCAATGATCCTCTCACTTGGCAACATATCCTACTTTTTATCATGCTGTCTGTCTCAAGTTGCCAGAAGAATGGAGGGTAGTGCTGAAGCCTGTCATCAGTGGGGAACAGACAGATCAGGGAGGAATTGTCTTAGCTAGGCTCAGAGGCTTCTTGGAAGCGGAGATACAGGATATCTGTAGACCCCAATGATACCCTGGCTTCCTGAGTGTTGGGTAAGTTCTGTGAGGCTTGTTTGCTGGAGTGACCACTACTCTGGAGAGCCTGAAGCTGAAACATCTTGCCCCACATCATCGTCCCTTCATTCCTTCTCCTAATGAGATGTTCTCTATTGCTATCACAGAGTAGAATGTCAGAAGGGCCATCATTTCCTTCCCTAATGGTTCTTCTGTGGTCCTGATGGCTTATAACTCCAACATCCGAAGGACCTGATAGGTTCTGCAGCTAACAAAGAGATCGCGATCCTCCTGAGGGCTTTCACTTCACTAGTGACCCATATCCTTAAGGGAAAGACCCCAGGCCATATTCGACCATACTTTTTTGGAGCCACTCTAGTAGCATACTGGAAGAAGCATGACGTGTACGACCAACTGCTGTTGGATGTATACTGTGGAGTTTGGCTGCAAATTATGCCTGTGCACTTGTTCTGAGATCTGCTAGCCCCACACGAACTGGGATTTGGGGGTCCCATGGTGCGTGGAAGCCACAGTTCATGCTGCCCGGATATACTTGCGCTCTAGTTGGACGAAGTGATCGTGAAAGTGGACTTTAAGGATGTTTTTTACAAAATTTGATGGGACAAAATTTTGCTTGCAGTGGAGGATTTTATTCTTTACCTCCTTTCATTTGTCCACTCTACCTACTATGAGCCTTCATCCCTACTGTGGGGCAGTGATGAGGTACAATCTTCGGAGGGGTTCTAGCTGAGTAACCCCCTGCGTCCCTTTCTGTTTTGTCTGTCAATTTACAAGATGTGTGCAAAGTTGAAGTCTGAGTTGGCAGTCTTTTATCTGGATGATGGGACCCTTGGAAGAAGAAGGGAGAATGTGACAAGTAACCTGAAACTTTTGTGGAGGAGGTATGTGAAGTGGGCTGCAGCTAAACAGGAGCAAGACTGAGCTCATCACATCTGACAATACCACCAGAGGAATAGTTCTCCCGACCTACCCAGGATTTTGTGTGGTCAACATTGAGCATGCAGAGTTTCTGGGGTCGCCAGGTATGAAGTCATTGTATTTCATGACAGGTCCAAAAATATATAGCTTCATTACTACAAAACAAGCTAGAGATTACCATGCAGTTTTCCATTTCTTCTATCTAACGAAGTTGAAAACAACTAAAACTGAAACTAGAGTACTCGCTCGAACAGCTTGTAGGGATCTAGCAGATTCCAGTTACACCAAAGTTATATTATAGCAAGTATAACAGAAATAGCGAGTAAGAGGAGGAAACTTACCTACTTATAGACTATTAAAGCTTACAGACCCTTAAACTCGTACTGAAATAACTGTACTGAAATAACTCAAAGACAAACTGCTCCAGTGTCTTTGTATACTTATATTGCATGTATGTTCATCACATGGAGAAATGAAGGCCTCATATACTTTAACTACGTGTATATTCATCAAATGGAGCTATGAATGGCCTCATAAGGAAGAGTACTCGAGCCAGCAGTTAGAGCACAAGTTATTCTATATTTACATAGGAGGTATCGTCGTCGTCGTCGTTGTCGTCTTCTTCTTCGTCATCGTCGTCATCTTCGTCTTCGTCGTCTTCTTCATATTCTTCATCTTCTTCGTCTGTTTCGTCTTCTTCATCTTCTTCGTCTTCTTCGTTTTCTTCGTCTTCTTCGTCTTCTTCGTCTTCTTTGTCTTCTTCATCCTCTTCGTTTTCTTCGTCTTCTTCGTCTTCTTCGTCTTCTTCATCTTCTTCGTTTTCTTCGTCTTCTTCGTCTTCTTCGTCATCCTCATCCTCATCGTGGTCATCGTCGTCGTCATCATCATCGTCATCGTCATCGTCATCGTCATCATCATCATCACATCATCATCATCATCACTATCATCAGCAACACCAACATCAACATGAAAACCACAACACCAAATCCAACACCAACACCAACACCACCAGCACCACTACCACCAGCAGCACCACCATCACCACCAGCACCAGCACCACCACCAATACCTCCACCACCAGCACCACCACCACCACCCAGCACCACCACCACCACCAGCAGCACCACAACCACCAGCACCACTACCACCAGCACCACCAACGCCACCACCACCACCACCATTTATTTTATATTATTTTAAATGAGCTCTGGGTGGGAAGTATAAATACTAGCACTGACTTGCAATACTGGAAACACCCATGTAGATCTAATGTTAGTACTGGTTGTCAAGGCTCTAATTCTGCTGTTCTGCTCTGACCTGACTGGGATTCCAAGGGCTCTGATTCACAGAATGACAGCCACGCGTGCTCTAGCTGACACTGCCTAGGATGAGGAGGGCCTTCTAATCTTGACCTAATTGAAACAATGGTTTAAATAGCAATTCACTTGATTGAGGGATTATAATGATCTGTAACTCGTAGCAAGATTGAGGAAGTGTTGTTAATGTACAAGGGCCTTCCCAGTTGATTACAACTGTGGATGTCTGATAAGCATTGGGGCCCACCACTCCAGCTCCAAATGCCTACATCAGGACATGAAATCATGCTCTGACATTAATGACCCATGGACCTAGAGTTCCTGTTTATGGGGGTTTCTGACATATCCCTTCACTGTAGGGGTCTTGATTCCACTAATCTCAGCAAGGTCAAGTTTTGTCTGTCAAATTACCTAAAGTACCTATCTGTCCAGGTGTTGTCAGGAGTGTGTGCCTGGTATCTCCCTCCCACTGCCACGTCTTAGCCATGCCTCAGTTCATCAGTTAGACTCTGGCACTGCGAGTTGGCCTACAGTGGCATATGGTGGACTCGCACTGGGTATATATAAATGGGCTAGTATATGTCAGCTATGACATCCTCCTTAGCATAGAGGTGATAAGCTGACTTGATATTAAACCCAGTGGGGATCCCTACCACTATGGACACCTGTTCAGGTCTCAATGTTTACCTTCTGTTATCCTGTATGAAAGTGCTAGTATCCAGTTGTATGAACTTGAGCATCTCGTACTACTATTATGGTGCCCCAACAACAGCTGTCCTTAAACAGGTAGTACTGTAGGACTTGTAATTTCATACCCATCCCTTCGGTGAGGAAGAGGGTGGAGAGTAATGAGAGGATTTGTAATAGCTATTATTTATATTATTATTATTATTATTATTATTATTATTATTATTATTATTATTATTATTATTATTATTATTATTATTATTATTATTATTATTATTATTATTATTATTATTATTATTATTATTATTATTATTATTATTATTATTATTATTATTATTATTATTATTATTATTATTATTATTATTATTATTATTATTATTATTATTATTATTATTATTATTATTATTATTATTATTATTATTATTATTATTATTATTATTATTATTATTATTATTATTATTATTATTATTATTATTATTATTGTTGTTGTTATTATTGTTATTGTTATTTTTGTTGTTGTTGTTGTTGTTATTATTGTTGTTGTTGTTATTATTGTTACTGTTGTTGTAATTGTCGTTGTCGTTGTCGTCATTGTCGTCGTTGTCGTTGTCGTTGTTGTTGTTTTTATTATTATTATGGTCCAGTCTACAAAAGTCCATCAACCATGGGGTGTCTGGTTAACAACCGACCAACCCACATGGTTGCATACCCCCTCCAGAGGCAGATGGACAGCCTCTGAAAGAGGTGTGTGATGCAGTCTTCTGGGAGGGTGCCCAATCTCTGGCCTTGCTGTCAGCCAATTGACTCCATGACTAGGGAATGAAGGAGATACCGGCAGCATGACAGGCTTGGCTGTGAGCAGCACGTTTCCAATCTTTTCCTATGGACAGAGCTTGGCCCTGGACTGCCACAGCATCATCGACCATAAGCTGTTGAAGGGTTGAAATAACTGTCATGTCTAGGGCTGCCGGCTTGCCCTGCCTCCATCGCGGTAGGTAGAGGTTGGCTGGGTGACTCTTCGAGCCAGGAATTAGGGATGGAACTTCTCTCCTTGGAGCGAGGGCTGCAGACTGGGCAGCAGTGATAAGAACATCTCTCAAGGAATCATGTCTCTGAATCATATTGCCCTACAGCCGACTTGATGTTCACCTAAAGGATCAGAGACTCTCTGGCAAATCGCGCAGGATGACCCTTCCTGTGTCATCTGAAACCCAAGCCAGTATTGTAGACAGAGACGAAAATCCCGGTCTTGCAAGTGCAGGCCAAGGCCTTCGAATGAATTACATTTAGCCAATCCCCTGCATGGCAGATGGCAGAAGGGCGGGCCAGGGGGCTCTGGAGCGGGTGTCAGGAGCCTCGGAGACTAGATTATCAAAGGAGTCTAGATTGATAGCCCTGGAGAGATCTCGCTGACGCAAGGGGGCATCGACTTCTTCAAGACTAGTTATTGTTACTGGTATATACCTGATTGAGATGGAGTGGCAGATACCTGACTGCCAGATACAGGCTGAGGTGTACCAGGAACAGGTCCAGATGGAGTGGGAACAGGCTGAGATGGAATGCCTGGAGCTGGAGTGCCAGGAACTGCAGTGGTGGCAGACAATGACTGAGAAGGAGTGGCTGAGATGGATGAGATGGAGTGCCTGTCACTGGAGGGATATCAGGATGAGTTGGAGTGGTAGGTAGTGGATGAGAGGCCACTGATACTTGCTTAGCAAGCTTCTTTCTTAGGTGTGGAGGCCTTTTTTTCTTCCTTCTGATCGTTAGGCTTCGTACCTGGCATGGTTGCTTGAAGGCAAAGAAGTGCAGTTCTAGCTAGCTACTAGATTCAAAGGTCAAACTGATTACATCATCTACTTTAGCTGCTGTTCTAAATACCAAGAGAGAAATTTTGAAGTGAGAAAGCAGAGGAGTAAGTGAAGGCTGAAGAGAACCAGTCCCGTCAAAAGAGCAATAAATTGAAGTACGGTTTAATTGAATTTTTGGGACATAATGTAGGGTGCTTTTTTGAGCTGTTGGTTCTTAAAGAAGTCCAAGGTAAATATTTTTCCATGAAGTCTGATCAATATAGTAATGGGGTAATATAATTATTATTATTTTTTTTTTGACCCAGGGATCCCCCCTTAGTAACCTCAAAATTGAGTACAAGGGTAGGAAGCTATCAGATGGAAAGACTCTTGGGAGGGTTGGGAGGCTAACTAAAGCGAAGAATGGACTCTTTGTAAAGCTACTATGGTGATGCCACAGAAGGAATGTGGCGGATCTTAAAGGGATGATGAAAGCTGTTCAGGCATCACTACCACACTGCAATTCTTCAGACTAACATCCTCGCCATCATTTATGTCCTGAAGGAGTTCATTAATGATGTGGATACCAGAAAGCTATTGCTAAAGGGGAAGAGTATCTTCACAAGAAGAAACCCATCCCAGATGCTATTGTGCCACTCCTCCGTCCAATATACAATGCACTAGGTAGCAAGGAGTTACTAGAACGTTGTGTCCATGGTTATACTCAGAATTCCAATGAATCAATTCATTCTACACTGTGGAAAATTTGTCCCAAAGAGATGTTCCTTGGTCCTATTGCTGTTAAGACTGCAAGTGCACTAGCAGTATGCTGGAATGACAGTGCTACATCTTTACATGCCATTTCGAAAAGTCTCCGACTCGAACCTTCTTCTAGATGTAAACACCTACTGCAAAAAAAAGATGTCAAAAGAATAAATAAAAGCAAGTACAAGAGCTCTGTAAAATACAAAGCTCTGAGGAGGAGAGCAAGAGCAAAGAGAAAGGGGGTTGAGGACAAGTATCAGAGTGAAGAAGGCATTTTTTATTCGGCAGGAGGATTCGATGGGCTATCTGATAATCAGACCCAAATGATTTAGCACCACATCCAAGCAAAAGGCCCAAACTAACCAACTAGTGTATTCAACTCATAGTATGAGTGTTTGTACTGGTATATTTGCTGTATATTAAGTTTGGACCAAACCGTTTGAAGTTTTACCTGTATTTGTGCTTATGTGCATATTTGTTTGTAAGTTTACCGGAATTAGTCACTTGTGGTACTAGGATGCTCCTTATCCCCTCGATATTTGGTGCTGAGTACTAAAATTACACATCATTAGATTCCTCTCTTTGAGATCTACATAATGTGGCTCTTTTTTTTTTTACAATGATTTTAAACTAAGGTAGAAGGCTATTCTTTGCCGGATTCTATCTTCGGAAACTTTTGAAATTTTGAGAAAATTTGTTGTGAGTAAAAAAGGAGGCCACATAATGTGGTGGTATCACACTCTATTGGCATGTGTAAAACTGTCATAACCGCAACATAAACTTTAGGGCAGTTTATTGCTGTCCTTGAAACTTTGCCCCGATTTTTTCCCGTTGGCAATATATGGAAACCTGCTATAAAATCACACCCACTTTTGTGGCCAAAAATAGTTCTACCCATCCTCAAAGAGATTGTCCAATTTAATATCAATTGATTTTATATTGACTGATCTATGATTTTTCTAACACAGCTAGATTTTAGGCACGGAGCCCCCCATTTAAGAGAAGGGGAATGCTACAGCAGTTTTGGACACCCTGGGTCCATCTCGCCTCCTTGATTTTGTTGTTTTTATTACTGTTATTATTATTATTATCAACCTCATTATCTATATAATAATAGACCCTTGTCCATTTTAGTGTGTCATACGTATATGCACATGCAGATCAAATTTATTCCTTCGTTATGACTACGGAGAATCCTGGAAAACCATTTGCATCACAATAATATGCATGTGCCCCAAAATGGAATCCTGAAGAAAGTACGGAATGGCTACTCCACAAGCTGCACAGCACTGCACAACAACTTTACAGGATGTAACAGAAAGCAGGAGAGCTGCAGAAAGAGACAGAGAAAGAGAACAAATGTAGCAAGTGAGACATGTGAGAAACTGCAAGAAAAGTTGACTGGGTAGGACAAAGGGTGTGTAGAGTTGATACTAATAGTGAAACTGAGGATCTATTCCAGAACAAATGACACTTCACACAGCATAAATTTTAGCATGGAAGGGATGAGGAGAGTGCATCCAATATCAGCAGAAGGAAAGACTGAGGGTTGCACTGCCAGAAGTGCAAGGGATGAGGAGAGAGTAGCAAACATTGGTAGGTGGAGGGAAGTGAAGGCTGCAATGTCAGAGATTGTAAAGGATGAAGAGAGTAGACAAACAACATAGAATAGACTATAGCACAATGGTAGATTATTTAGAACTGTCAACATTTTATAATCACAAACATGTAATAAATTAAATAAACACCTTCAAACCACAATACACAAAATTTATATGTATTGGAGAGTTTCTGTGGGTACTTCCTAGCTATTATTATGATTAGCTTGAATTTTTTCTCCCTCGACATTTGGACTAGATGCTCTAGCCTCATTAGATGGACTCATGTGAACTTGTTATATACCGGTAGCTGTATAGCACCTGATACAAACCACACCCTTGCACATCCACCTTAGATGGGAACAGGACTTGGAAAAATAGCTAATAATAATAATAGAAATGAAAATAAACACCAAAACAATATACTATAGGATAGAAATTAGTAATATTAGTAAATGTATAATTATATAATTAATAATAATAATTAAAAAAATTAATATATGTATATACAATAATGACAATAATATATAAATAATAATAAAAAAATTAAATTAAAATAAAATATATATATATAGTTCTCAATGAACTCTCACTTGACACTCACTTGACATAATAATATTACAATAAACTTCTCGATAATATATTTCAAATTGTATACTCTCAACATTTCTGTGATAGACAAAATATAAACATTAGCAGGTAGCTTAACTAAACTAGTAATTTACTATTCAAGCAAGATCTCCACTCAGAAGCAGTTGGGCCAGGGGGATATCTCTCAAACCAAGTTAGTGAAGCCCTCAACAAAGACATGCAGAAAGATAATTAAAGTACAAAATGTTAGACAACTAGCTCCACAGCTGTGGTATGAGAAACAGGGATGCTATATGAGGTTGAGTAGAATCAATCATGGAGAGGAGAGCCACAGCAAACAGGAAACTACTCACAATCACTAGCATTGTGTATATATACTCATGCATGCACTTTGCTGCAGCTACTAACCACCTGTTACATCACCCCCCTAACCACATACAGAAGCAACAAGGATCCAGGGGGTAAAGAGCAGCCAGCCTACTGGTGTAAACAGTTTATAAACCCACTGTGCTTATTAGCACAAACTAGGCCTCTTCGTAATCATCCAACGGCCACTATAAAGCATCACGCAGGATATCTACCCTTTCTCCACCTTTTGGGTGGCTTAGTGCATGATTGTAAATAAAATACCTTTATTTTAAACTACACTCGACAACACCTTGAAGATCAGTTTGAGAAGGCAATGGAAGATGTGCCTAACTCCAGAGCTAAGTTGTTTTCATGTACCATTCCCAATTTAATAAGCTGCATTATTTAAGACGGGGTCTCCATTCCTATTTTTTTCGGGTGAACCAATGGTGAATGTATAAATAGATAAATAGAAACATACATTGCCACACACACGGCAATATCAAGTTTTCCATCCAACTCCCCTGTGAGGGCTCGCCTCACTCGCTAATAATAGAAGAATTCATTTTATCTGGTTAATCAACCGAGACAAGGACGACATTATACATAGTATTCTGTGCTAGCAGGAAATATGACTAGAACATTAGTTCATTATTTTTTATCTGGTCATGTACCTTAAAATTCTTGCACTCGATAGTTATATGACAACAACTACTAAACAAAAAAAATTAAAAATAGTATAGTTGACAACATATAACTACCGACTATTGACTGAATTTCTGATTATCAGAACCAAAAGTTACTTCTGTGAGGTATCTCCATGAGAGTTTACATTGGATATCCTCCTCGAGCTTCTGGAGTTGATGTTCTGCTTAAATCTGCGATAATATATCATCTTTAGTTCTTCAATGTTAACAGCAAAAATAAAATTCACCAGTGGGAGGGTACCATGTAATCCATATGCAAGAATTACAAGAGCAATGGATACTGTAGTCTCGAAGTGACATGGGTTGTTGGGGTCATGGCCGAATTGTTCACAGTAAAAGTAAGTGGAGAGCCTTTTACTGAATATATTGCAAAGCTTGCAAATGCAGTAAGGTTGATTACTGTTGAAACAATGTAGTAGCAGAGTATAACCAACAGCTTTCTCTCAGCATTGCTGATCTTGAAGGTTTTTTTAAATTTTATCTCCCTAAACAAACCATGTTTCTATAACAAAGAATAGATTGAAATACACAATTATATGAGAGTCTTAATAAAATATGGGCTTCTGCGGCATGGTTTAATAGACCAAGAGATGGTAGAATACATATATGCCAATATATATATTATATGGGTCATTAATAAAATATGTGCTTGCCGCAGCAGATAGAATATATATATATATGTCAAGAGTCATTAATAAAATATAGGCTTCTGCAGAATAGTTTAATAGGAGTGTTGGACCAAGAGATAATAGAATTATATATATATGCCGAATTATATGAAGGTCATTAATAAAATATGGGCTTGTGCAGCATGGTTTAATATGAGTGTTGGACCAAGAGATAACAGAATATATATATATATGTATGCCAAATTATATGAGAGGCATTAATAAAATATGTGCTTGCCGCGATGATCCTTTTCCATTTAAACTAGTAGTAGTAAATGCAGGGCATTGTGAGGTGAGTGTTGGTATGATGACAAGATATGAGGGAAAGAAAATGAAAAACAATTTTTGTTTGAATTCTAGTATTGTTTGAGAGTATTGTTCGGGCCATTGTCGTATCCTTAGCATAGCTTGATTTTGTACATTATAGATGCCACCATGGTGTTGCAATACCTGGATTGTTATAATTATGTACTATTTAGATGGAAAATTCTAAACAGAAATATGCATGTGGTAGTGTTGCTGTGTGAGATATATTGTCAAGCATACCTGGAAACAGCTCCCCTTTAAAGGAGCACACTACACCAAGAGAGAGGTCATCAGGCAGTTTTTTCTGCAGGAATTATCAGAGTACTAAAGGGAATGCAGAAGCTGACAAGGGCTTGTTAAAGTGATAGTTTTCACTCTTAATATTGTTCATTGTGTTCAGTATGCTCTACATTATTAGTACATTTCTCCTCTATTGACTTGTGCACCAGTTATCCTTTAATCTTCCTATATTCCAACTATGTAGCCAGTTCTGTCTTTCCATAGAGTGATAGAGCATAGGTTTAATCTACAAAGATTGATAATAGTTTCTACACCTCATGAAAAGATGGCATATCCACCTCTACAACTGGAGCATGTCGACAAATTATCAGAATTAACACCACACTGAGTCAGTTTGACTCATATTATTTAAAACAAGAATTGATGAATGTTATCATGACTGCAATGATGTAATAGACTAGCTGATGAACAACTGATTGAAATACAATTTGTTTGAAGTCTCTAGCTATTATGATGAGGTTTGTACCAAGACTAACTCTATCTACATGGTTAACTGCTGTTGATGTTTGAACCTTTGATTACCTACAGGGTAATCTTGAAATATTACTCAGAAAAACAATGGATATGCTTCCTGGAAGTTGGTATTCATTGAGTTGACCTCCATTATCCTTTCAGGTCAGCTATTAAGCATGCAGCCCATTATCACTTGCCATTTTTCTAGCATCATCTCTAGCTGTTTCTCGATCTTTTTACAACATTCCCTATACTCTGAGGATGCCTTATATTTGTTAAACAGATGAACATGTGAATTAATAATAATAATAATAATAATAATAATAATAATAATAATAATAATAATAATAATAATAATAATAATAATAATAATAATAATAATAATAATAATAATAATAATAATAATAATAATAATAATAATAATAATAATAATAATAATAATAATAATAATAATAATAATAATAATAATAATAATAATAATAATAATAATAATAATAATAATAATAATAATAATAATAATAATAATAATAATAATAATAATAATAATAATAATAATAATAATAATAATAATAATAATAATAATAATAATAATAATAATAATAATAATAATTGCCCTGCCTGTCAAGATACAGTCATCACCATTTTCAGGATGATGCACCTATCTATGTTTCAATGAATATCATTGAATTCCTTGATCAATATAAATATACTATTACACTAATAGTTGTGTACTGTGGCATAAGAGAAAGTATAGCCAAGTTCTAAACTTTGTTTTGGGCAATCAAAGGTAACCATGGAAACTAGTGCAAGCTGAAGTTCTACCTATTTGGTATAATTATAAGGAATGTCTAAAATAGTTGATGATGCTCAGAAGCACTTATTTTCCCCTAAAATTATTATTGCATAATCCACAAACCTATTCAAGGTCTTAGTAAAATTGGCACAGATCAACAATTATGCATGCATTTACCGGAAACATTGAGAAGCAAATTTTGAGTTGATTCATTTTATTCCACTGTCTGCTGAGTGTTTATTGAGAGTTTTAATTTTTGATTGTTGTCCCTAAAATAATATAGGAAGCTCCCTAATAATGGAGTTAAACACTATACTTGCATAACAGAGGATGAAAAGTGTTCCTATTAAAATATACTGACCTACCTTCTCTCCGGTTATTTGGGTCTGCAAAATTTGCAGAAATCCTTGAAAATTCCAGCCTTTACGTATATATACATAGAAAGCTAATATTTAATCTTCCATGCTCTGCACACATGATGTCTTCAACATTTCTGCATGCAATGTTGGGCATATCCAGAGGTATAAGGTCAACCCTGACCACTTTCCCTGACTTACTCCCTGTAGACTATATACCTTTTTCTTTCTTTCCCTGATCTAGAAACAAGTCAGCAAATTCTCTAGAATCCCCCTGACTATAATGTTTTAACATCACAACTATAATTATAGAATAATATATTTTAATACATATAATATACTTACTATATAGCTATATCATGGATAATTCTGCACCCTTGAATATTTCACACATATTCATTACCATGTGTGAAAGAGTGTATGCCTTTGATTTGCCATGGACCTTCAACTTTAATTGCTCTGTAGTGTTTATGCTCATAAGTGTAATCCTATGCTATATTATGAATCACACACAGCATAAATAGCTACAGGTGATTCATCGATCAGTTTGTGAAGGAGTTCTAAAAAAATAACAGAGATATTAGATGGGGAAAATTTCCAGTGAGAGATAAAAGCTAATTGTGGTCAGAGCTGTCTATATGCTGTGGTTCACCATAGTCCAGTCAAACCATCACTATGCTTATGCCATGGTAAAGCTCTAGCTGAATGGTGAGCTGAAGCTCTGGGTGATGGAAAAGATGATGCATCAGAAGCCCCAACACTTCAAGCAGAGTGGAAGCTGAGAATTCCTGAATGCACATGAGCTTCTGATTCCCCTTTGATGCTCACTAATGGAGAAATCATTAAAACTTAGATAGGGTGATAGTTGACTATACACCTCAACCCTGCAACCAGTTTGGACTAATGTATGATAGCTGCTGCTAGTAAGTTGACAACATACTTTTCCATGTCATAGTCTTAACCTTACATCACATGATGACATCATCAACAGGGTTGATTCTAGAGAATTTGTTGACATAGTTCAAATATGGAGAGGAATGGAGAGGAATACATAATGGTGTAATTTCAGTCAAACTTTTTCTAATCCATACACAATTTTTTGTCTCTATAATTTGTTGCCATATGTCAGGAAAATCACATAGGTCATTTCCTGATGGGCCAGTGTCACTCCCCTCTCCAGAGGTGGTGTACATGACACCTAAAAGGGGACAGACCACAGTGAATACCACAAGAATTCAATACATCCAAGACCAAGATTACCTAAAAGGGGACAGACCACAGTGAATACCACAAGAATTCAATACACCCAAGACCAAGATTACCTAAAAGGGAACAGACCACAATGAATACCACAAGAATTGAATACACCCAAGATAAAGATTATAGATAGAATGTTCTACAGTATTTAATTGGCTATCATGATCATGTGACTGAATGTATGTATATAAGGAGAGTAGAGAGACAGTCAGAGAGAGAGAGAAGTTAGACTATACTCTGTATGTGTAGTATCTTTGGCATTGACTTGTTGAGTATTTAATCAAATACTTTCTACCCAAGTATTGGGCAGGGATCAAAAGAGGCAAGACCGTAAAGGGCCTAGAGAGAGGTGGAGGTACGGCTTGTCCAGTTAGGTCTAGGTGGGGTGATTGGTGGTGTAACTCTGGGCTCCTCCTCAGTGACATCATCAACCATAGAAATCTCAACACATCTCTATCAGTTTCAGATACTGAAATCATGAGAAAAGCTTTCTCAATATATGCTGCCAATGCTATGTTGTGAACTCGAAACCACAGGACTATGTCCATGATATTCTGTCCAAACTTCGGACCAGTGCACAAACAATCATTCAACGATGGACCATCAGCTCTGGCTGAGGCATCATACACAATTCGTAGCTTGCTCGTTTCTTTGTCTTGCCTGATAACAGCATGGTGCGGTATATAGTGGGACACACTGGCAGGTTGGCCTTCACCATCATCTACTACTTCTACAATACCTCGACTCAGCTGATCCCTGATTATGGTGTCATATTCTTTGAGAATTGATGTTACTGGAACCAGGTCAACCTGTGGATTGTCAGATAATAGTAATGATAAAAGTTGCATGATAAATACACCTGTTCAGTTCATGATCAGTTAGGAATCCTCTGCCAGGACCCTAATAATCTCCCTTGCATTCTGAGCAGCAGTTCTCTTTGGTCTGGGTGATGGCTGTCTGCTGTCCACATCAGCCTAAGGAGTAACAGTGATATCAGGCCCCTGTTCATTTGGGACAGTGGTTTCAGATAACCCATGATCATCGGAATCTCTCCAACTATGCATTTCCAATGGATACAACAGTTGGACTGGTCGTTGCAGATAAGTGGGTCGATTCCCAACTGTCCGAGTCCGGATGCGAGCACCTCTGACTTGACCATCAGAACCTGTGATGAGGTCTTCTATCTTGGCCAATCTCCAAAATCCCCTCGGCTGGTCGGCTTCTTGTATGATTACAATGTCGCCAATGTTAATTGGATCAGCAGGGTGCTTGTTGAGTGTATGTCGATGCGAATTTCTGAGCTCCAATAGATAGTCCTTCTTCCATCTTCCCCAGAAGTGGTCCAAAACACGGCTGAGATAGACCATCCGTTTTGTGAGGGTATTCTGATTCACTTCAATGGTATCGTCGATATCTCTATTGTAGGGCCCATCTTGAAAGCTCATAAGACGTCGGCCTGTAATAAGATGTGATGGAGTGAGTGGCTCTTCTATATCCTCGGTTGAGAGATAAGACAAGGGTCGGGAGTTAACTATCACTTCCACTTCAGTGGTGGCTGTCACGAGTTCATCCATAGTAAGTTTTCCTCTTCCAATTGTCTTCCGCAGACATCGCTTCACGGATTTAATCATGCGTTCGAATATCCCACCCCACCATGGTGCCTTCTCCAAGTTAAAAACTCCACTGAATATGGATTCCTGCGAAGTATCCTTGCACTTCAGGATGTTTAAGTATCTTCACTAGGAGTTTGGCTGCAGACTTAAAGGTTCTGCCATTATCCGAAATGATTCGAATATGGACACCTCTTCGAGCAGTAAAACGCTTAAAGCATCTGATAAAGGATTGAGTTGTCATATCTGGGACAACTTCCAGGTGTATTGCTCGTACCACACAACAAGTAAAAAGACAAATCCATACTTTGGTACTTTCTGATCTGCCAACCTCTTTGATGTACAGAGGTCCTGCATAGTCCACTCCAGTATAGGTTACTGGAGCTTCTGTCACCCTGAAACTGGGTAGGGGTGGTGGAGGTGGTGGATAATGTGCTCGTCCTTCAAAGCGTCTACAAATGACACATCGTCGCAAAATCATCTTCACGAGGCTTCTCCCACGTACAATCCAATACCTCGACCTGAGTTCTGCCAAGGTCTCACCGACACCATTGTGCTTCACAACGGCATGAGCATCAAGAACAATCAATCCTGTCAATGGATGTTAAGAATCTAATAGTATTAGATGCTGAGTCATGAATGGGAGGTCTGCATTGGTTAGTTGGCCACCACAACGCCAGACTCCAGTGTTATCAATAAATAATCCAAATTGCTGCTGCCATGCCACAAACTTGGGATTCCTCACTAGGGAGATTTGCATCTCCTTAATCCAGTGGGTTTCGACTTCCTGCAGGTCTTGGGAGGTGATACGCTGGGTGAATTCAGAGTCACTGCTCCTGATCTTATGCATCCAAATCCTGGAACATTTCAGTACCTGTGCTGTCACTCGCAATAGCCGAGTCATGGAGCTAAAGTCCTCGCACATCATCAAATTCCCGATTTTGACTGGCTTGTCATCACTAGCAGGTGCTAGAAGAGTGTGCGAGTGTTTGACTTTCTTCTGTTCCAGTCCACACTCCTCAGGCATGGTCATCTGCTCGTCACAATTGGGGAAACCACTACCATCACACAACCAGGGTGGGCCATGTAGCCAGAGTGAGCAGGATGACAGCTGACTAGGATCCATCTCTCGGGAAGGAATATCTGCTGGGTTCTCGATACCTGCACAATGTTGCCACTGATCAACCGCAGTCAGACTGCATATCTGGTTGACCCGGTTCTGCACAAATGGCTGCCATTCCTTTCTCCGTCCCTTGATCCAGTAGAGTGCCACCTTTGAGTCGGTGAAATAGCTTGGTTGACCTAGTGGGAGTTCAGGGTACAGAGCTTGTGAGACATTGGCCGTCAGCTTACTTAGAAGCACTGCAGATAACAACTCCAATCGTGGGATTGTCTGTTGTTTGAGAGGTGCCACTCTTGTTTTGCAAGCAATGAATCTTGTGACATGGCTGTCTCTCACATCCATCACGAGATACACTACAGCAGCATATGCTAATTTTGAAGCATCACAAAATCCCTGAAGACAATAGGAAGACACCGTCATTGAAAGTCCATCAAAGTAGCATCTGGGAATACTGATGGGTAATGTGGCTCGAAGGACCATGTAATAAACAGTAACCTGTTTCCTATTTCTTTAGCCTTGGGAACCTCTTTGACTGTTTAGTTAACTAACAACGCCACTGTTGCTTGGATACGAATATTATAACATTGCGAAGAAGCAACAGTGGCGTTGTTAGTTAACTAAACAGTCAAAGAGGTTCCCAAGGCTAAAGAAATAGGAAACAGGTTACTGTTTATTACATGGTCCTTCGAGCCGGATTCTGTTTCAGCCTATGGAGCAGACTGAAAAGTCGCTTCTTACTGAGGTGGTAATTGTCCGGAAGAGCATCATGTGACTCCTTCCAAGGAAGTGCCACTTGATATTGACCATCCTTGAACATGATCTCCCTGTCAAAATCCTCTTGCACAGATGAGTTATTGTTGTTGATGCCAAGAGACTCCAACTCCCAAAACATCCTCAGTGTGGAGTCCATCCATTCTCCAACATCCGACTGGAAATCACATCTCAAAATGTGGCTTGTGATGACATTGACTGGGGAGGTACATTGATCAGGAATTCCTGTAGGTCCAGATAGCACCCAACTGAGTCTAGTATAGACAGCAGTGGGTCCCTTCCTTCCTTGTACCACTTCACTTGTGACTATCTGCCAGTAATAATCCAAGCCAATGAGGAGATCAATTGACATATCTCCTGAACCACATGAGTCAGCTAGGGTCAAGTGGGTCAGGTGGTCATACTCAGCCTTGCAAAAGTTGATGGGCTGATTGTTCAGCGGCTCACAGATCAGAGGAATGGTAAAAAGCAGTAGTTCTAGGAAAGCTCCATCCACAGTCTTCATGATGACCTTCACGACCTCACAGTCTCGTTGTTCTTCGTTCTCTGATCCAAAGGTTTTAATAGACATCCTTTGGCTGTATGTTGCATTGAGGGAAAGGACATCTTTGGCTTGGCGAGTTATATAAGACTTCTGACTTCCACTGTCGAATATCACCCTGACCTCTAGAGGCGATTGTAATCCATTGGGGTTGCAAATCAGCGTCTTCGCAGTCTGAAGCAGCACTCCAGAATTGGTGCCAGCATACATGGAACTGGTTGTGGTGGATGAGAACGTGTTTGCTTGTGGGTTGAGTGACTTGGTTGGATTGGCTCCTTGTGAAACAGTACTAGGCTGAGTGGCAGGCTTGATTGTCTCAGCCAAATTCTTCATACAAATGCTTGTATGATGTCTGCCTCCACAATTCCGGCACCTGATAGCTGAACGACACTCCTTGCTAATATGATATTTCTTCAACAGATGAAGCACCTGCCTGATCTCATCAGAATCTTTTTCCTCTCTCCAATATCTAAAACAGTCTTGCATCCACTGGATGGATGGGACTGATGACAGAAACAACATGAAGGGGTGTTGGTCGGTGCTAGCAGTGTAGCAGCAGTACTTGTGGAGTCGTTTCTTGGTCCAGTCTTCTTTGCAGTTGAGGGCTGAGTAGATGGTGGTATTGCACGCTCACGAGCCTTGATCTCTTCTTCAAGTTGTCTGAGCAATGAGTCCAAGTTCCAATCATCCTCACGAATTTCCCGGCTCAAGATGAGACGCAAATCTGGAGGGAGCTTCTGGAGCAGTACCAATAACAAAAGACTGCCATAAGAGGTCGACTCAACACCAAGTGACTTCAACCCCCTGACCTGTGACTCAACCAGGTCATAGAGGGTGTCTCAGGCCCTTTAGATTGTGTTGCGAAGATACAGCCTCCACATTCAAGAGAATATCCATATGTTTGGCAATTATCTGCTGCTTATTGCCAAATCTTTTCTTCAGAATGTAAATTGCCTCCTTATAGTTATCAGCTGTAAGAGTCAATCCGGATATGGTCTCAGCAGCAGACTTCTCCAATAATGACTTCAAATAGTTAAATTTGTCAATTTCTGACAATCCAGGGTTTTGGACAATAGCTGATTCAAACGAATCCCAAAACGTAGTCCAGCAAGTAATATCCCCACTAAAGTTATGAATTACCAACTTTGGCAATTTCACCTGTGCACCATGTGCTTGAGTTTGGCTTGACCTGGTTCCAGTATCCAGTAACATCAGTAGGTGGTTTTAATTTGCAAGCATACTCACAGCACTTGTCAATGTCAATGGTTGCTGCATATATTCTCTCCTTGAATTCATCAGCTTGTTCTATTTCCCAAGAAATATCTGTTTCATCCTCAATAAAATCCAGAATCTCCTCGTCCAACTGCTTCAGAATTCTCAATTTATCCCCAAGACTTAATTTCAGATGCAACAGTCGCTTGGTATCAATCTTAACTGAAGATTCACTCTCCCAAGCTGCTATAACATCATTAACTTGTTGTATTATTCGTGTAGCTGTCGCCTTATGACCACCACGAATTCTTCTTTTTTTCGCTAACTGTTCAGACATTTGCAGTTCACTGACTCTTGAATTCTGCGTTATTTATTCCCATAGACTATCCGGCTCGAAGGACCATGTAATAAACAGTAACATGTTTCCTATTTCTTTAGCCTTGGGAACCTCTTTGACTGTTTAGTTAACTAACAACGCCACTGTTGAATGTTATAATATTCGTATCCAAGCAAAAACCACATAATTATACTGCGCATGCTCACATATGACAGATGATTACATAACTCAAATATATAATGATCCACAACAGCTGGAGAGGACTAAATCATACACACACTCTCTATACTGACAAGTTAATTATGTTTGTAATATATACTTGTGAGTCACCTTAAAAATACTGACTCATGATCACCCTAAAAATGCTGACTCATGATGGATTCCAACTTAGCACATCGCATTTCCTGTAAAATCCCAACACCACTTAGCAATCAGAACATACACAGCAAGCAACACAGCAGCTGCTGAATTTCCAAATATCCCCAGCTGGCTTAATATATTAGGTATGGAGGTATGGGTTCAGCTCGATTTGACCTTAATTTATTTATTCACATCTCTGCCATATATTCCATGTCCTGCATACACATAAACTGTAAGAGAGTTACTTGTAGAGTTGATGTGGTTGACTTACTCTTAAAAAAAGTCATATAGACAACCAGAGAATCAAACCTACAGAAAACGTTGTTTGCAAGATAACAATAATGCATCATTTCAAATATAGTGATTGTTACAACTTACATAGCTTCACGTCATATTATTGATATTATGATTATTCCAATCAATGCCACAAAGCCGGTTAAAAAAGCCAAAAATACAACAACATGAACTGTTATGGATTCTGGTTTGGGATCTTGTCTCCAGTTTGGACAGTGTGGCACGCAAATGTTGGAAGTTGGTTCACGAAAGAAATTCTCTCGGCAAGCAAAACAACCATGTGGCTACATACAGAGAAATATAATTATGTACATTAATAATGTAAGCATCCTGAAAGTTAGCAGTTGAGTTATAAACTAGAATAATTTTAGCTATATGGTATAAATGTAATATAAGAATCTATTTTTCTATAAAACAGTGGAATAACATGAGGTGGCAGAGGCATGAACAAAGTAGGGTGTCAGGTTCAGTTATGCATATCATGTAGAGTCTTGCATAGCCAGAGACTTTGCTAATTTAACAATCAGTATGGGTCTTAATAAGTAGAACAATAAATACTGATCTCATGCTAGTAAGAGACAAGGCAAGTTATATTCCTTTTCACTCTTCTTTAGTGAATATAGAGATGAAATAAACGAAAGTCAGTGGGTTGAAACACTTCCAAAATACAGAGTGAGTTGCCTTCCCCCCCCCCCCCCCCATCCCCACCTCCTCCTCCTTCCCTGTTCTGCTTCCACTGAAATAAGAGGAATTTTTGAGCTTATGTTTTCTTTTACATTGAAACTGAAAAACATTCCTGTATTCTTATGGAGCTATATTATTTGGAATGCAACAATTATATAAGCACAGCAGATGGTTTAATGTAATCTCTTCTTGTGAAAAAGTTTGTCATTTAGTAGTGTTCTTCTGCCACTGATATAATGAAGACTAATTATTCAATTTGGCTGGCCATATAATTATTTGAATATAGTTATAGTCATTTACCATGTGCCTAGCTAACTCATGTGACTAATGCAAGTTATCATGTGACTCATGTCAATCATCATGTGACTCATGCCAACCATTTCTGATATGATTTATCTCTTCCAAATGTAGCTACTACATTCTGAGCCCACTGCTTTAAACTTTGTACATAATTATTACTGTCCTAAGAACCTGACCTTGCACAATGAGCTAATACACATGACATTAGCATTGAAACAACATTGAAGAAATAAATACACACCTGTTAGTCATACGCTGGCTATCTTCCACTTAGCCGTTGTGAAGGGACATGTCCATTTAAAACAACAGCTACACTCATTTCTTGACCACAATCACATTTAGTTGTACATCACATCAGATTTCACTTCTCCAAGCAAAGTTGGATGACATAGGGTTTGTATAGGTGAAGGTCTACTGTGGTATTGGTTGAATGATGTGAGTCAAGTTCAGAGACATGGATTAACTGGCTTACAAAACTTACTTAGTTCCAAGATGGTACATTTGCTTAACTTTATATTTGTATATATACATTTACGTATACTGTTTATCAGCTCCAAATCAGTTTTATTATCCTTCTCTCCCTCCTGCATATAATCTGAACAACTTAAGTTAATAACCTCGCACATAATATTCAACTGTGGATGTCCCACGCACTGCACCCAGAATGGAAGTGACCATAAAAAAGTCGGTGTAATTTATAAGAAACTAAACAAAGAAACAAGCAAATAAATAAAAATGTCTCAGTAGAAGCCTCTATTGGCAGCTAAAACTGTTTTTCTTTTTACACACTTCTACTATAGGAAAGTTGAACAGGAAGCAGGAACCCTTTACCAAACATGAATATGTTACAATAAAGTATCACTCCCTTGTAAAACCCTTTATCCACTACTGCTGTCAGTAATGCTATAAAAGAACTTGAGTGAGTTTATTTCTGTTCTGTGTCCCAGAAATATTTAATAATATTGCGACCTTACATCCAGTCAAGAAGAAATTCATTGTTTCTTTGAAGTCCAACCTTGTGTTTTAAAAGTACCTAATACAACTTAGTAGTAGAGAAGGCTAAAGTTTTAGTGTTTTATGCTTTCATTGTCTCTCCTATTGCTCTAGTTTTCTGTCTGGTCTCTTTTTATCATGTCTCACTTTGTCCCTTTGGGTGCATTAGTGTTAGCAAGTTTTTGGCATTACTGCTAATGCTGTCAATTGTTCTGTTCACTGAGGGTGTAGCATTAGCAAGTGCTCGTTGGCATTGCCCCTAATGATGTGCATTGTTATCAAAAACAAAACAAAAAAACACACTCTATTAGTAATAACCAAGTATATATGCTCACACACGCAATTTAACAGTTCTGAAAGCAAATTATCCGCTCAAAGGCAGCAACTTGGAAACCAGAAAAATCTGCGGGGAGCTCGCATATTGAATCTAATTTAATCTGCATTAAAAACACTGTAGTTGCTGAACATGGTGAGCTTTACAGTGGCAAGTACCATCATCATTAGTACAAAAGTTATTTTCACAATGTGCTACTTCCATATTTTTGAAAAATGACGTCATGTATTTTTTACCATGCATACATATGTAATATAAGCATAAAACTTACCTGAGGTAAGGGTAGATAATAAAATATAATAGGTATTAGTAACAAACCCTAGACAGTGAAGATTACAATGCACAGAATTGCAATTTGCACCAGCTTCATTTTCCCACCCACCACTGGGTTATCTTTTGCTCTTCTTCCAACTTTGGAGTCTACAGTTTAGTTTCCATCTGATCCAGCCTTACTGAGCTCCATTCAACTGAGAGTGACAATGAAAATTAGGACGGATGCCAGCAGAAAATAATGCAAAATCTCTAACTTCCTTGTTGATAGGATTGTTTTTATAGGCGTGTGTAGGCTACCCCGTAATCTCCACTCTTGGGTTCGCAATACTAACACTATGTACGGACACTACTACGTTACTCTATAGGGTCTGTTATGCAAGACCTACAAGATTGAAAGTGGACCTCATCGACAGGCGATGCTGAAAGCTTATTTTGCAGGACGGACGCATGAAATCTATCATCTTAACTGTTTTTTCAAGCTTCGAAGAAGTTGAGCGCTCCCCTTTAAACCTGACATGACAAGGATGCCTCTAAAATTAGTATAGTCTAACAAACATATAAGGTCTTGTTGATTTGCAATAAAATCGCAGCTGTAAATTACCTTATATCACAGCTGAATTATACCAAGCTTACATTATAGTCAAATATGCTGCTCCTTGATGCTGGACTAAGTCAATTTCACTCTGACATTATTGAGAGCTCTAAAAGATGCAAGGGTGAAGACATTGCTGTATTTCTTTATGTTTTGTTGAAAATTGTTTGCTGTTTATTTCCACAAATAGTTCTCACAGATGCATACTCAAACAGTGTGGTAGACTAATCTTACCATTTGGTCAAACATTTTGGTCTCCATATTAAGCATGACAATGACACAGTGTGGACATTAGCCAGTGTAGAGGTTTGCGTTGCTAGAACTTTACTTGCTCGCTAGTGTCTGCCTTTGTGTTCAGCTATTTCTGGACATTTCTTTCATCCTGCCAATGCTGCTCTTATTAGCCAATGCTCTTCTTTGTTCTGCTCTCTCCAGACATTCCTCTCTTTATGTGTTAATGCTGTTCTTCTTTCTCTTTCACTTGCTACTATATTAAACCAGCCTTTCTCAGCCTCTAACTCAGACTTGTAGCATTAAGGCTTGTCGCTGCTCTCTGCCTTTCTTTATTCAACTCTCTCTGGATATTTCTTAACACATCTGCTCATGCTGCTCTTGCTAGTCTCTGTCTGTCTCTGTTCATCTCCTCCTGACTTTCCTTTCTTTGCTAATGCTGTTCTCACTAGTTACCTTTGTTCAGCTCTCTCCAGACATTTCTTTCAAAATCTGCTAATGCTGCTTTCTCTAGTGTCTGCCTTTCTTCATTCAGCTCTCCTGGATGTTTCTTTCCTTAACTGCTAATGCCATTCTCTTCTCTACCTTTATCCATTTAGATATTTCAGCTGTTCCTTTCCTCAGGTGGTAACGTTGTTCTTCCCTGCTCCCGGTTAAATATTCTGATAATTTCCCTTACATTTTCATCCAAATCAGCCTTCTCGATTTCTGTCTTTCTGCTCTGTAGCCTATCTTGCACGATGTCATTTGTAGGTTAATGACAGTCACTGCTACATTTTGCACTGAGCTTGCTCACTACCATGAGACAGACACAGTATCACAACTATATTACTATATAGATAATGATGTCACTGCAATGGTAATGTATTATGTAGATCTAGACATCATAAGCAGGGGGAAAGTAGAGGTAGATAAATTCTTTATATAATCTGTAATGTTTGCCTTCTAGCCTTCTCGGTAACCAGAGCTGGGGAGTGAGAACCCATGGCTCATTCCACAATTGCTGCCAGGGTTTGGGAAAACCACCGTCGGAGAGAGCCAGTACTCCATGTCCTAGCCCTACCTTGCGGTAGGCAATGACCGATCATCAACAGCTAGTTTACACTCAGTGCTGTTACACTAGGCCCTATTGGCACTTCAAGAATTCTGAAGAGAGCACCGAGGGGAGCGAGGGACCTGACAACCAGAAAGCTGGTTATTCTAAATGCCAACATCAGGACATGGTATCATGCTCTGACATTAATGACACATGGCCCTAGAGTTCCTGTTTATGGGGGTTACTGATATATCCCTTCACTGTAGGGTTCTTGATTCCACAAGGTCAAGTTTTGTCTGTCCAATTACTTAAGGTACCTATCTATCCAAGTGTTGTCAAGAGTGTCTGCCTGGTATCTCCCTCCCACTGCCACATCTTAGCCATGCCTCAGTTCAGCAGTTAGACCTTGGCACTGCGAGTTTGCCTACAGTGGCATATGGTAGGCCCTGTACTGGGTATAAGTGGGCTAGTATATGTCAGCTATGACATCCTCCTTTGCATAGAGGTGATAGGCTGACTTGATATTAAGCCCAGTGGGGACCCCTACCATTATGGACACCTGTTCAGGTCTCAATGTTTACCTTTTACTATCCTGTATGAAAGTGTTAGTATCTGGTTGTATGAACTTGAGCATCTGTTACTACTATTATAGTGCCCCAACAACAGCTATCCTTAAATAGGTAGGGTCTGGTATAAAAACTAATTATATACTGTCCCTCTAGTTTTATGAAAAACATTTAGCTATGGATGTATCTAGTGGAATATTCTGCCTACTACTATTATATATGTTATTTGTAGATATACCAACCATCTCTGCTGATAGAGATCTATATACTAAGCAAGCTTTAGCTACACACCACATATCTTTGTAATCTTTAGCATACACACCACATATTATGTAACCTTTAGCATACAGACTACATACACACTACATATCTATGTAACCTTTAGAATACACACTAAATATCTATGTACCCTTTAGCATACACACTACATATCTATGTAACCTTTAGCATACACACCACATATCTATGTAACCTTTAGCTATACACACCACATATCTATATAACCTTATACAGACACACCACATATCTATGTAACCTTTAGCTATACACATCACATATCTATGTAACCTGCCACCTCCTCCATGCTTGTGCAGTATGCCACCTCCTCCATGCTTGTGCAGTATGCAGGGGGGTAATTTCTGGGGGGGCTGGGGGGGCCTTGGCCCCCCCAACTTTTGGCCAACACAAGTTTTCTAAGGGAGTTTTCGCAAGCTGTTGAAGGTGTTGACTAACAAGTTATAGAACATTCATAATTGTAATTCATGTGAAATATGCTAGATAGAACAACACCATAGAACAACACCTAATATTGGTAAAAACAACAACTTTGTTCCCTAATCGGTTCAATACATGTGACCAGTTAGTGTATGTCGGGAATAACAGCCTGACAACTCAACCACCAAACAAGCCTCAGACCATACCATGGAACTAACACTTTAGGTGTGAGGATCATTTTAGCTGTTAGGATCATTTTGACATTTATATAGTTCATGTATTTCATTGGTTCATTTTGATTTTGCCATGACAGCAGTGGAGTGCCTATATAAGTAAGCTCTCCACTGCCTTATGTTGAGTTCTGCTATAAACCTAATGTGCTGTTAATCATTATTCGGAATACTAAGCAATATAAGAGTGAACCCTAACAGTGTAGCAGGCCATATATTGAGAAATTAGCTAGTCCTGCTGCTTGCGAATCATGCCTAAAAGACAAGCCTCCTTGTTAAGTTTTTGTCAAAGTCCAACTAAGAGACAAAGGGAGTCTGAGGAGAAGGCTGATGATCAAGCCCAAAGCCAAGATGTACAGGTTGAAGAAAACCCAGAAGAATCTGAACAGGTACGTCTGTCATAATTCATCACATGATAACAACATTAAGCCTCTCAATTTTTTGGTGGCATCTCAGCCTCTGATGTCAGTGAATCCTTATTAAACAATCATATATTGACAGACCCTGTTGTATTTTTTTGTGTGCAAAATTAGACTTTGACTCAAGCTACAAGTACTTTTGATATCTCTCAGGAGAAGCAACAAGAAGCCAGTAGAATATCCCTGACTCTGGATACCCTTCCTCAAGTTCCCTACCAGCCAATCAACATCAAATACCCTAAAAGCAAGATGGGTCATCAACGAGCATTCCAACCAGCCTGGTACTCGCAATTTTCATGGCTGCATTATCTTCCAATTTCAGACACTATTATTTGCCACACTTGTGGCACAGCCAATTTGAAGGGACTGCTTAAGCTGGATACAAGGTTTGAAACCTCCTTCTTGTCTGATGGGTTCAGAAATTGGAAAAATGCTCTGTGTAAAAACAAGGGTTTCCATAAGCACGAAAGCTCGCTATGTCACAAGCATGCAGTTGCTATGTTAACTGAACCTTGTCATATTGATGAGCAGCTGAAGGAGCAGCTTAAGAGTCAGAAAGAGGAAAATAGGAACTGCCTCCTGAAAATCATTCAAAGTGTATCCTATCTTGCCCGCCAGGGCATTACCCTTCGTAAGGGCAAGCAAGAGGAGGAGTCAAATTTCAAGCAACTCCTCCTTATGCGAGCTGAAGATGATAAAGTGCTTGGTAAATGGATTGAAAAGTCTTACGACAAGCATATCAGTCCAGATGCTCAGAATGAAATCTTACAAATCATGGCTCTAAAAGTGCTTCATGGTATAGCAGCTGACATAGCTGAATCTGGATGTTACAGTATCTTGGCTGATGAGAGTACAGATGCGAGCAACATTGAACAACTTGTGATTTGCATACATTGGGTGAATGAGATGACAGTACGTGAGGAATATATTGGTCTGATGTCAATTTCTCAGACCAATGCAGACACAATTGTTGCTTGCATATAAAAGATGTGCTGCTACGCATGAATCTCAAAATTCAAGATGCCTGTGGGCAATGTTATGACGGATGTTCGACCATGACTGGAACAAAAAATGGGGTTGCTGCACAAATCAAGAAACTGAATGAAAAATGTCTGCTAACACACTGCTATTGCTACTCGCTTAATCTTGCTGTCGGGGATAAAATAAAAAATATTTCCCTGTTGAAAGACACGCTTGATGTGGCTTTTGAAATTACTAAATTAATAAAGAAGAGTCCAAAAAGAGAGGCAGTATTCCGCAAAAGCAATCAGAAATTCTGGGGCAAATGGAACATGATCTCCATGTAGACAATATTGACTCACCAACTCTGAAAATCCTCTGCCCAACAAGGTGGACTGTCCGAGCAGCATCACTGAGTGCTATTCTGAAAAATTATGGCACTCTCATGATCCTATGGGACTGGGCACAAGACCATGTCAAAGACTGGCAAGAATAATTGGCGTGGAGACTAAAATGCAAACTTTTAGTTTCTTCTATGGTCTTCAGCTTGCCATTGTAGTACTTTCACATTCAGATAACCTCAGCACTTGCCTTCAGAGGGCAAAGCTATGTGCAGTGGATGCTCAAGTGAATGCCAAGGTATCTGTCACTGTCCTACGAGGAATACGATCAG
>JAQNBH010000008.1:12737554-12805054 GCA_028752905.1 Cladorhizidae sp. MBARI D1340-BT2 | reverse complement strand
TTCCTCTGGTGGTATTGTAAAAAAATATGAGCTCAGTTACTGGTCACATTCTCCGGTCCCATCGTCCAGATAAAAGACTGCCAACTCAGACTTCAGCTTCGCACACATCTTGTAAATTGACAGACAAAACAGAAAGGGACCCAGCAGGTCACTCCGCTAGAACCCCTCCAAAGATTGTACCACATCACTGCCCCACAGCAGGGATGAAGGCCCATAGTAGGCAGAGTGGACAAATGAAAGGAGGTAAAGAATGAAATCCTCCACTGCAAGAAATTTTTTGTCCCATCGAATGCTGTTAAAAACATCCTTGAAGTCCACTTTCACGATCACTTCGTCCAACTAGAGGTCGGCAAGTACATCCGGGCAGCATGAACTGTGGCTTCCACACACTGGGACTCCAAAACCCAGTTGGTGTGCGGCTAGCAGATCCGGAAGCACCTTCAGTGCGAGTACACAGACAAAATTTGCAGCCAACTCCACAGTATGTATCCAATAGCAGTGGGTCATACACTTCATGCTTCTTCCGAAGTGCTATTAGAGTGGCTCAAAAAAAGTACGGTCGAATATGGCCTAGGGTCACATTCTCTTAAGGATATGGGTCACTAGTGAAGTGAAAGCCCTCAGGAGGATTGCGCCCTCTTCATTGGTTGCAGGACCCATCAAGTGCTTCAGATGTTAGAATTGTAAGCCATCAGGACCAACAGCAGAACCATTTGGGAAGGAAATGATGGCCCTTCTGATATTCTCCTCTGTGATAGCAATAGAGAACATCTCAGCCTTAGGGGCAGGAATGAAGGAATGTGGGGCATGGTTTTTCAGCTTCGGGCTCTCCAGAGTAGCGGTCACTCCCACAAATAAGCCTTACAACACCTTATGGTTGCCCTCCTCCAACTTACCCAACACTCACAAAGCCAGAATATCCATGGGGTCTACAGACTTCCTGTATCTCGGCTTGCAAGAAGCCTCTGTGCCTAGCTCAGACAATTCCTCCCTGATCTGTCTGTTCTCCACCGATGAAGGGCTTCAGCACTTCCCTCCACTCTTGATAACCTGAGACAGACAGCGTGAGCTAAAAAGTAGGAGATGTTGCCAAGTGAGAGGATTATTGCCAGCCACTAAATTCTTCACTACCATAGGCAGATTTCTGGCTGCCTGGTACCTCACTTCCCTCGGTGCTCTCTTCAGAACTCTTGAAGTCCCAATAGGGCCTAGTGTAACAACACTGGATTTAAACTAACTGTTGATGATCATTCATTGCCTATCGCATGGTAGGGCTAGGACACAGAGTACTGGAACACGCCAATGGTGGTTTACCCGAACCCTGGCAGCAATTGTGGAATGGGCCATGGGTTCTGACATCCCCAGCTCTGGTTACCGAGAAGGCTAGATGGCAAACGTTACAGATTATATAAAGCATTTATCTACCTCTACTTTCCCCCTGCTTATGATGTGTAGCTATACATAATAATTACCATTGCAGTGACATCATTATATATATAGTAATATGGTTGTCATACTGTGTGTACTGAGCAAGCTCAGTGCAAAATGTAGCAGTGACTGTCATTAACCCACAAATGACATCTTGCAAGATAGGCTACAGAGCAGAGAGACAGAAATCGAGAAGGCTGATTTGGATGAAAATGTAAGGGAAATATTTAACAGGGAGTGGGGGGAAACAGAGGGAAGAACAACTAAACCAACTGAGGAAAGGAACAGCTGAAATATCTAAATGGACAAAGGTAGAGAAGAGAATGGCATTAGCAGTCAAGGAAAGAAACATCCAGGAGAGCTGAATGAAGAAAGGCAGAGACTACAGAGAGCACCATTAGCAGATTTTGAATGAACTGAACAGAGAAAGGTAACTAGTGAGAGCAGTATTAGCAAGAAAGGAAAGTCAGGAGAAGATGATCAGAGAAAGTCAGAGACTAGCAAGATCAGCATGAGCGGATGTGATAAGAAATATCCAGAGAGAGTTTAATAAAGAAAGACAGAGAGCAGCGACAAGCCTGAATGCCATAAGTCTGAGATAGAGGATGAGAAGGGCTGGTTTATATAGTAGCAAGTATTAAAATATCTAATACGAATGGGAAAGAGAAAGAAGAACGGCATTACCACATAAAGAAAGAAATGTATGGAGGGAGCAGAACAGAAAAGATAATAAAACAGGAAGAGAGAACTGTCTGGAGAGAGCTGAACACAAAGGCAGACACTAGCGAGCAAGTGAAAGTTCTAGCAATGTAAATCTCTACACTGGCTAATGCCACACTGTGTCATCATTGTCATGCTTAATATGGAGACCAAATTGCTTGACCAAATGATAAGATTAGTCTACCACACTGTTTGAGTATGCACCTGCGAGAACTATTTGTGGAAATAAACAGCAAACAATTTTCAACAAAACATAAAGAAATACAACAATGTCTTCACCCTCGCATCTTTTAGAGCTCTCAATAATGTCAGAGTGAAATTGACTTAGTCCAGCATCAAGAAGCAGCACATTTTTCAATAATGTAACTTGATATAATCCCGCTGTGATATAAGGTAACTTACAGAATGTGATTTTATTGCAAACTTATATGTTTGTTAGACCATACTATTTTTAGAGGTGTCCTTATCATGTCAATTAAGGTTTTAAGGGGAGCACTCAACTTCTTGGATGCTTGAAAAAACAGTTAAGATGATGGATTTCATGCATCCGTTATGCGAAATAAGCATTCAGGCATCATATGTCGATGAGGTTCACTTTCAATCTTGTAGGTCTCGCCATAACCAGACCCTATAGCGTAACAGAGTAGTGTCCATACATAGTGCTAGTATTGCGAAACCAAGATTGGAGATTACGGGGTAGCCTACACACGCCTATAAAAATAATCCTGCCAAGGGGAGTTACAGATTTTCTGCTGGCATCCATCCGAATTGTCATTATCACTCTCAGTTGAATGGAGCTCAGTAAGGCTGGATCAGATGGAAAACAAACTTTAGACTCCAAAGGGACTTCTCTTGGAAGAAGAGCAAAAGATGACCCAGTGGAGGGGCGAAAAATGAAGCTATTGCAAATTGCAATTCTGTGCATTGTAATCATCATTGTCTGGGGTTTGTTACTAATACCTATTATATTTTATTATCTACCCTTACCTCAGGTAAGTTTTATGCTTATGTATTAGTTATATATATAGCTATTGGTAAAAAAAATGCATGATATCATTATGGAAGTCGCATATTGTGAAAATAACTTTTGTGCTGTCAAATCTAATGATGATGGTACTTGCCACTGTAAAGCTCACCATGTTCAGCAACTACAGTCTTTTTAATGTAGATTAAGTTAGTTTCAATATGCCAGCTCCACCACAGATTTTTGTGGCTTCCAAGTTGCTGCCTTTGTGCGGATAATTTGCTTTCAGAACTGTGAAATTGCGTGCGTCACGTGGTTATTACTAATACACAGTGTTTTGTTTTGTTTTGTTTTTGGTAACAATGCACATCATTAGGGGCAATGCCAACTAGCACTTGCTAGTGCTAAGGCACTCCAAGTGAACAGAACAATTGACAGCATTAGCAGCAATGCCAAAAACTTGCTAACACTAATGCACCCAAAGGGACAAAGTGAGACAAGTAAAAAGAGAGCAGACAGAAAACTAGAGCAACAGGAGAGACAATGATACCCAAACTTTAGCCTTCTCTACACTAAGTTGTTTTAGGTGCTTTTAAAGACAAGGTTGGACTTCAAAGAAACCATGTGAAGAGGCCAAAAGTAGCTTCTTGACTGGTGTGCTTTTAGGTGACTCCGAAAGTTTTACATGCATGTAAGGCCAAAATATTACTAAATATTTCTAGGACACATAACAGAACTCAAGTTCTTAGACAGCAGTAGTGAATAAAGGATTTTACAAGGGAGTAATACTTTATTGTAACATATTCATGTTTGGTACAGGGTTCCTGCTTCCTGTTCATGATAACTTTCCTCAATAAGAGAAGTGTGTAAAAAGAAAAACAGTTTTAGCTGCTAATAGAGGCTTCTACTGAGACATTTTTATTTATTGGCTAGTTTCTTTGTTTAGTTTCTTATCAATTATTTCAAGTACTGACTTTTTTATGTCACATTCCATTCTGTGTGAAGTGGGTGGGACATCCGCAGTCTATGAATATTATGTGCAAGATTATTAACTTAACATGTTCAAATTATTGCAGGACAGAGAGGAGGATAATAAAACTGATTTGGAGCTGATAAATGGTAAACAGTATACATAAATGTTTATATTATTATTATATAAATATAAAGTTATGCAAATGTACCATCTTGAAACCAAGTAAGTTGGGTAAGCCAGTTAATCCATGTCTCTCAACGTGACTCACATCATTCAACCAATACCTCAGTAGACCTTCACATATACAAACCCTATGGCATCCAACTTTGTTTGGATAGTTGAAATCTGATTTGATGTAACTAAACGTGATTGTAGTCAAGCAATGAGTGTAGCTGCTGTTTTAAATTGACACGTCCCTTCACAACAGCTAAGTGGAAGATAGCCAGCATATGAGTAACAGGTGTGTATTTAGCCCTTCAATGTTGTTTCAATGCTAATGTCATGTGTACTAGCTGATTGCTGCAAGGTCAGGTACTTAGGACAGTAAATTATGTACAAAGTTTAAAGCAGTGGGCTTGAATTAACCAGAATGTAGTAGGGTGAGTTATGCTTAAATAACTGACATCAGAAATGATTGGCATGTGTCACATGATGATTGACATGAGTCACATGATAATTTAAATGAGTCACATGAGCTAGCTAGACACATGGTAAATTAACTATAACTATATTCAAATATATGGCCAGCCAAATAGTCTCCATTATATCAGTGGCAGAAGAACATGGATATTCTCTTCTTTCCCACTAAATGACAAACTTTCTCACAAGAAGAGATTATATTAAAACTTCTGTTATGCTTGTATAAATATCAAAATTGCTATCTTTTTGTTGCAATCCAAATAATATAGCTCCATAAGAATACAGAAATGTTTTTCAGTTTCATTGTAAAAGAAAACATAAGCTAAAAAATTCCTTTTTAGTGGAAGCAGAACAGGGAAGGAGAAGAAGGTGTGTGTGTGGGGGGGGGGGAGGAAAGGTATTTTGGAAGTGTTTCAACCCTCTGACTTTCATTTATTTCGTCTCTAAATTCACTAAAGAAGTGTAAAAGGGAATATATAACTCGCCTTGTCTCTTACTACCATGAGATCAGTATTTATTGTTCTACTTATTAAGACCCATACTGATTGTTAAATTAGCAAAGTCTCTGGCTATGCAAGACTATACATGATATGCATAACTTAACCTGACACACTACTTTGTTCATGCCTGCCACCTCATGTTATTCCACTGTTTTATGGAAAAATAGATTCTTATATTATATAAAAGAATTGCATTTATACCATATAGCTATAATTATTCTAATTTATAACTCAACTGCTAATTTTAAAGATGTCTACATTATTAATGTACATAATTATAATCCTAAATAATAGCTACACATGGTCGTTTTGCTTGCCGAGAAAATTTCTTCCGTGAGCCAATTTCCAACATTTGCGTGCCACACTGTCCAAACTGGAGACAAGATCCCAAACTACAATCCATAACATTTGATGTAGTTGTATTTTTGTCTTTCTTTACCGGCTTTGTGGCATCAATTGGAATACTGATAATATCAATAATACGACGTGGAACTATGTAAGTTGTGATAATAACTGTATTTGAAATGATTTATTGTAATCTTGCAAACAACTTCTTCTGTCATAGGTTTGCATATCCCAATTCTCTGGTTGTCTATATGACAATTGTTTATTTTTTTCAGAGTAAGTCAACCACACCAACTCTACAGGTAACACTCGTACAGTTTCTGTGTATGCAAGACATGGAATATATGCAGATATGTGAATAAATTAATTAAGGTCAAATCGAGTGTGTCATGTTCAAGGACCCCGAACCCATACCTCCATGTCTAATATATTCAGCCAGCTGGAGATATTGGACAATTTAACAGCTGCCGTGTTGCTTCATGCTGTGTATGTTCGGATAGCTAAGTGGTGTTGGGATTTTACAGGAAATGCGATGTGCTAAGCTGGAATCCATCATGAATCAGCATTTTTAGATTGATCATGAGTTAGGGTGACTCACATATATATATATAATTAACTTGTCAATATAGAGTGTGTGTGTATGATTTAGCTATTGTGAAATGTAGCTGACTAGACACTCTCTAAAGGTACAGCTTTAACCACTTAGGTTGAAATGAGCGACCATTAGCAACCTTTGAAAATCTGTAATTTAGGTCAGGTCTGAATTGATTGGTTGGCAACTTGTGCCTGTCAATATTAGGAATATCACTGCTAGCTAAATCATCAATATCACTTGCTCTATCTCTGCATCGCAGATTCCATCTAGGATGTTTTAATCCAGGATGGTGAAGCTGATCATGGTCACAAACGCCGGATATTATGCCATATCCAATACTATCAGTTTCATATGTCTCCCCTTCAGCTTGTGATGGAGAACTCGTGCTTTTAAAATGCTTGTAAAATGATATTTTGCAATGTAATGGCAACTGTATTATTGTCACATGGCATGCACGAGTCAACAATTTTCACTCTACAATTACTTGTTAACCACAATTACATTGAGGAGGCCAGCGACCACCTACTCCCTCAGGCTACGCACCTGACTTTTATTCTTAGTGACTTTTTGTTTTTCATTGGAGATTCGTGGATTATAATATCATTTCATCCTTTGACAATACAGCCTGTGACTTAGGCTCTATCCTCTTTCTCTTCAGTGGTACAGGTCTTCTTTAGATCTGTAGGTACACACACACAGAAGAGGAGAAAAAGGAATAATTTATTTTTGCATGTGTTGTTCTGATGTGTATTGAATCAAATATTGTTTAGGATTTGATGCACTCCCAACTTCCATTTTGGCCTAGTGTGGACATGCCTTAAAATTGCAAGCATGAGGAGATCCGGGGAATTAATAAGTTGTAGGTCATTGAATATGCCCATTGGTTTCAAGTTTATATCCTGTATATGAAACACTAGGTATAGAGTCAAATTCATTGTTTGGCAGTTCTATTAGCTAGTGTTGCTAGCTTGCTACATGTGCACACATTCTTGCTGCACTACAATAATCTTCCTCTAAACAAAACTTCTTTCCTCCATAAGACTAAGAGATGCTGTGCAGGTCTAGAATCCTAACCAAAATGACACCAAAAAAGGCTGTTGGGGCTCTATTGCATAAGAGTAAAAATTTGTGTACTGTAATTGACCTTCTGTGTGTTCCCCTTTGTAGTACTTGTGTGGTTATTAATTAGCTGCATATAATTTGGGATCTAAACCACATATATATATGCAAGAGGTCATCTGTTTGTAAACCACACAACTCTGACTGCACTGGCTGATAGTTGTCGTGTGATTTTTGTTGGCTCAATTGATGATTGAAAGTCTCAGAAAATCGAAAATGTGTAATTTTAATAATGTCGGAGTTGTGATGACTACCTCCTGGTAACCTCATGAATTTGTTTAACTAACTTAATAATTATGTACATGCCACACCTTCATGGCACCAACCAGAGAAATGGAACTTTTGTCTTTAATCATTATTATTATGATGATGATGATGATGACCACAATGATAATCATCATTTTATGATTTTGGGGGGTTGTAGACCAATATCCCCCTGATGAATAACCACCAACAGCAGTGTTTCTTTGGAACTCTTTTCTCATGTGATGGTATCGATCTTCTATTCTCTTACAACAGATTTCCTTTATATCGTCACTTTCTTTGACCGAGCCAAGTTGTACTGCTCTTCAGAAAACTTGTTTACAACCCTTTCACATGTGACGCCATTTTGTGTCATTTCAGGTAATGAGATGCATGATATTCATAGCTGTACTCTTATTATTGGTTATTTCAATACAGGCATGGTTCTAGTATACAGCTCACTTTCAATAAGCTTATGGTGGTTTATGCTAACAGCGGCACTGTTCTGGAAGGTCTGGTTCCCACTGCACGCTAGATCCTTCCAACAAACAAGAAAAGAAAAATACATCCATGTTGGATGCTCTCTGCTTGGATTCCTCCTTCCGTTGATTCCAGTTATTGTACTCATGATTAATTTTGCAGTTGAGGTCAAGTCATCCGGCGGTACATTGAACTTCCGTTCAGGAGGACTAGGCTTTGTATCTGTACGCTCCCCTCCTTTTCCATGCAATGGAGGCAATACAGCTATCATCTTTTATTCCGTCATCCTTCCAATAGATCTCTTGTTGGCTGCCGACATTACTCTCACTATATTTCTTTTTTGGATTCTCCACAAGGTCAGTCTTGTAATTATGGGTTTCTAAAAGGTATAACATCAGTCTAAGAGTTAATATCAAAATATATGGAAAACAAAAATTGTACTTATTTATCATAGTGCACACATAACACACTGCATATTCATGATTAGAATACATGGTACTATTAATTTATCACACTACATAGTGCACACATAATACACTGCATATTCATGACTAGAATACAGTGTACTATTAATAATTATATAACACTACATAGTGCACACATAATACACTTCATATTCATGATTAGAATACACGTGTACTAATTTATCACACTACATAGTGCACACATAATACACTGCATATGCATGATTAGAATACACGTGTACTATTAATTTATCACACTACATAGTGCACACATAATACACTGCATATGCATGATTAGAATACACGTGTACTATTAATTTATCACACTACATAGTGCACACATAATACACTGCATATGCATGATTAGAATACATGTGTACTATTAATTTGATGAGCTGACTGGTATTCATCCTATTCGTGGGTAGATGTGGATTGGGTACACACTTTGTAATGTTAGAATGTAGTAGGGATTTACATTGACTTCAACAATATGTGCAGAATAGAAATGCATGTTATTGTTCTGAGAAATATATAGAAGTGATGACATTGAGATATGATAAATTCATTCAAGTAAGAAATCAACCATCATGAGGTTAAAATATGTTGTGTATTATAAGGTCTTTGAAGAGAAAAAAAACATGTTTATAGTGCAGTAGTTAGTTATTTCATTTCTGGACAGACTTAAGTGTTTGGGCACAATTGATGAACGACTAAAGTTTTGTTAGTTTGCAAACTTTCTCAAGATGACAAGTAATAAAGAGTACATGTATAAACATAGGTGATATCCAGCTACTTCACTCTGGCATCAGTGGAACTACCAGGTTTATTTACAGTCAGTCTCACTGATGTAGTATAAACTAGCGAGGAATAACAAATGGAGAGTGACCATGAATAGGGAAAGAAACATGAAGAGCAAATATACGAACTACAAACTTTGTTAATAAGGTCTAGAATTAATTTTGTGGAATTATTACTTTATGAGCATTATTATAGAACTTCCTGTGGTAAACTGGTGTTGCTTAACTGATCCTTTACCTCACTTGTGGAGAGAAAAGAGCATCTGGAAATAACACTACAGTAAAGTTGTTCTCACTACCAGTGCTGGAGGTTTGTACATTTCACAATAAACTGGTGCTAAAGATTCATAGCTTAATCTTTTTCCCGTCTTGGTATGGAGGAGACTTCAGCTTGACAGACCAAACAGAACATGCAGAAAGCAGCCTCACATGTTTCCATTTATGATGCCATCCAAATAACTCGACCCACATACCTTCTTTTGCTGGCAAATCCAGCCAATTGGAGCAGCCGGTAATTACATTCCAGCAGAACGAATTTAGTACTCTATTTTTTCAAAGTCCTTTACTGAAAGACAAGACTCAGCAATGCCAGATTAGTGATGTGCTAGAGAACCATGTTACTAATCTACATGTAATTAATCTTCCACACTCTGTACAAATGTTTCCCTTATTTGTTCATTTAGTTGTCTTATTGGGATTTTGCGGTCTATCCATCAATCAGGAGAAACCCGACCAGTCTTCCTGTTTTCTCCCAACAGACTAATTCTTGTATGGCAAAAAATTATAGAGACCAAAAATTGGGTGTGACTTATAATTAAAAAAATTCTATTCACACCATTACGTATTCCTCTCCATATTTCAACTATGTCAACAAATGCTCTAGATTCAACCCTGTTGATGATGTCATCATGTGATGTAAGGTTAGGACTATGAGAGGAAAAGTATATAGTCAACTTACTAGCAGCAGCTATCATACATTAGCCCAAACTGGTTGCAGGGTTGAGGTGTATAGTCAACTCTCAGCCTATCTAAGTTTTAATGATTTCTCCATTAGTGAGCATCAAAGGGGAATCAGAAGCTCATGTGCATTCAGCGTGTCTCAGCTTCCGCTCCTCTTGAAGTGTTGGGGCTTCTGATGCATCATCTTTTCCATCACTCCATAGCTTCAGCCCACCATTCAGCAAGAGCTTTACCATGGCATAAGCTTCACATCTCATAGTGATGGTTTGACTTGACTATGGTGAACCACAGCATATAGACAGCTCTGACCAAAAATAGCTTTTATCTCTCACTGGGAATTTTCTCCCCACACAGCATCTAATAACTCTGTCAGTTAGTACTCCTTCACACACTGGTCGAGGAATCACCTGTAGCCATTTATGCTGTGTGTGATTCCTAATATAGCATAGTATTGGACTTATGAGCATACACACTACAGAGCAATTAAAGTTGAGATCCATAAATTAGGATAATTGTAATAAAGGTTTCAACAACAATAACAACAACAACAACAAAAATCTGACTTCTATATAATATATATATACACACTGCAAGGAGTTTAAACAATTATAAGGAGGTGGCCCATACTGGAGTTGCAGAAGCCATACAGATGTAGTTCTTGTCATAGATAGCTACAGCTGACCAACTTCTGAACTATCACGAAATGGGGTGTGTCTAATGCAACAAAAAACAAGAAGAAACAAAGCTCACACAAGTAGTTAAAACTCACTTTGGCAGCTTCTTAGCATATAAAATGGTGCACACAGCCTATTTCATTTCCAAAAATACTTCCGGTGTCTCTTGAATCCTTTGCTATAATTATGGCAGCGCAAAAAAAACACATAAAAAACTGTGAAATTCTTCTTCATGGATCAAGTTTCTCTTAATTTGTATCTGTTTTCTTCCACTCCCATAACTCAATTAGCATAAGTGCTTTCATTAGAAATCATAGACCACAAATCTTACGAGACTTTCAACAACTACTTTTAACATAAAATTAGGCAAAGAGAAATCAAAATACTAAACATATGAAATCAACTAAATTCTGCTATTTGGTTTGTGGAGATCTCACCTATTGACCCTACTTGAGTGCTGTTGTGGATAGCACTATAGTATTATAGTATTTATGGGTCCAGTCAACATTAGCCAAAAAATAGAGCTATATTTGAAAGGAAACAAGAATGTACTCATGTATACTGCAACCATTAGATTATGTACAACAACATTATACTGCATCCAAAGACTTGTTTTACGTGACTGGAGAGTGAAGTGAGATTTGGATGGTGTTGCCATGCATGATGCGCCTATGTTTCTATGCATGCATGTATTCACATGTTCATCTGTGAAACAAATATGAACAGGGCTCCCTCCTTAAATCAGAGTGCTTATGTTAATAGGGAATGTTGTCATATTTAACAGCAGTAGAGTTGAAGCTAGAAAACTGGCAAGCGAGAAAGGGCTGCATGTTTAATAGCTGACCTGAAAGGATAATGGAGGTCAACTCAACGAATACCAACTTGCAGGAAGCATATCTATTGTTTTGCTGAGTAATATTTCAAGATTACCCTGTAGGTATCAAAGGTTCAGAAATCATAATTATGCAGTTATAACCATGTAGATAGAGTTAGTCTTGGTGCAACTATATGCCCTTCCCATTGTGGGTGTGGTCATAACTGCCCATAGGAATAAGAATTATGATTTTTAAAATTATCATGCGCTTCATTCCTTCCTTCCAGAGGTAATCAGTTACAACTTTCAAACAAATTCTGCATGTAGTTTTGTCATAACTGTGATAAACCTCACATATTTGCATATATATATATACATGCACATTACCTACTGAATTCACAAACACAAACACGATAACATTTATAATCAACAAGGTAAAAAACTTCGGTTTTGCAGTGCAGTGCCTAGATACAGTGTCTAGTCAGCCTAGAACTAGATGCCATGTCTTCAAGGGAATGTACAAATCTCATCGTACCAGCTAGATACTTCAAACAAATTGTATTTCAATCAGTGGCTCATTAGCTAGTCTGTTGCATCATTGCAGTCACGATAACACTCATCAGTTCCTGTTACAAATTAATTACACAATATTGGTCAAACTGACTCACTGTGGTGTTAATTATGACGTATATACTTAATTTATCAATGAGCTCTAGTTGTAGAGGTGACTATGCCATTTTTCATGAGGTGTAGATATGATTATCAATCTTGGTAAAGTAAACTTATTCTCTACATAGAATGAGAGAACTGGCTGCATAGTTGGAATATAGGAAGAATAAAGGATAACTGGTGCATAAGTAGATAGAGGAGAGATGTGCTAATAACGTAGAGCATACGGAACACAATGAACAGTGTTAAGAGTAAAAACTATCACTTTAACAAGTCATTGTCAGCTTCTGCATTCCCTTTAGTACTCTGATAATTCCTGCAGAAAACACTGCCTGGTGACCTCGCTCTTGGTGTAGTGTGCTCCCATCTTGTAGGGGAGCTGCTTCCAAGTATGCTTAACAAAATCCCTCACACAGCAACACTACCACATGCACATTTCTGTTTATAATTTGCCATCTAAATAGCAGCTACTTATCTATATAACAATCCAAGCATTGCAACACCATGGTGTCATCTATAATATACAAAATCAAGCTACAGTTATGCTAAGGATACGACAATGGCCCAAACAATGCTATCTAACATTATTAGAATTCTAACTAATATTGTTTTTTATGTTCTTTCCCTCACACCCTGTCCATCACACCAACACTCGTCTCGCAATGTTACTACTAGTTTAAATGGAAAAGGATCATATGTGTCCACTTGGGTAAAAGTCCTCTAAATATTAGGTAAATATATATTTGAGGGATTGGGGGCTGAAGGTTTGTTGTTGATTTGACAAGTCAATCCAATAGAATTTGTTACAATATATATATATATAAATAATTTTGGTACTACAGTATAGAATATAGCGAATAGGAGTGAACTATATAGAAAGAACTACTTTTCAATTTTTTCCTATAAACTAACAAGTGTGGTGGTACATTATATATTGGGTATTGGTCATCCCTAAAAGCATTTTCACAGCACACTATGGCACATATATTCTACTATCTCTTGGCCCAACACTTTGATTAAACCATGCTGCACAAGCCCATTTTGAATGACTCTCATATAAGTTGGCATATATAATATATATTTGGACCAACACTCCTATTAAGCCTCATGCTGCATAAGCCCATATTATATTAACGACTCTCATATAACTGTGTATTCCACTCTATTTTTTGTAACTATAGAAGCATGGTTTGTTTAGGAAGATAAAATCAAAACATCCCTTCAAGATCAGCAATGCCGAGAGAAAGCTGTTGGTTATAATCTGCTACTTCATCGTTGCAACAGTTGTCATCCTTACTGCATTTGCAAAGCTCTCGCATGAGTTTGATATATTCAGTAAAAGGCTCTCCACTTACTTTTACTGTGAACAATTTGGCCATGACCCCAACAACCCATGTCACTTCGAGACCACAGTATCCATTGCTCTTGTGATTCTCGCATCTGGATTACATGGTATTCTCCCACTGGTGAATTTTATTTTTGCTGTTAACATTGAAGAACTAAAGGTGATATATTATCGCAGATTTAGGCAGAACATCACCTCCAGAAGCTTGAGGAGGATATCCAATGTACGCCCTCATGGAGATACCTCACAGAAGTAACTTTTGGTTCTGATAATCAGAAATTAAGATTGTTCATTTTTGTTAGTCAATACAGTAGTCGGTAGTCAATAGTCGGTAATTATATATTGTCAACTAGTTTTTTTGTTTAGTCATATAACTGTAAAGTGCAAGGTGCATGACCAGACCATAAAAATATAATTAAACAATGAACTACTTCTTAATATTCCTGATACCATGGAATACTATGTATAATGTCCTCCTTGTGTTGGTTCATTGACCAGATAAAATGAATTCAATTTGGCAGTTATTATTAGCGAGTAAGGCGAGCACTTACAGACAGGGGAGTTGGATGGAAAACTTGATATTGTTTCCATATATGTATATATGTATTCACCATTGGTTCACCTGAAAAAGATAGGAACAGAAACCTTCTTAAATAATGTGGGCTTATTAAATTGGGAATGGTACATGAAGCTCTGGCTGCTCCTGACAAGTGAATTTGCAGAAAACAGGACTCTGAAGCCACAGTTATGAATATGTTTTGTACTGGATTCTTGAAAGTTATCTGAAATCTTTACTCTTTGATTTCTGGGCTATGGTGAGGGTGGCATCCTTAGAAGACCCTCTAAATACAGCTGGTTCGCATTCCACAAGCAACATACCTCGAGCACAGCACTCGCTGTACACCAGAGTGACGGCCAAAAAAACAGAGAAGCAAGTTGCGAGGAGACTCGGGTGGAAGCTTAATATGGATGTCCACTACCAACCCTTTAAGGTTGGCTGAAGTAGACCAGATTCAGGACCAGTACGAAAACTCACAATTTCATCCCAAGAGAAAAACATCCACTTCAAAAGACTATCAAGTCAACTCAAATTTTGTGTTCTGGTCTGTGCCATCATATGAAATATACTCGGGTGTGATTCTTAATACAGCCACGATAACAGGTTTAAGTTTGGTATTGCATGCAAACTGTGCATGAGGTAAGGTCGTGACTATGCAGGCAAGTTGCTAAACTTGTATTATGCTATTAGAGCGACATTGAAATGGGTTTGAGAATTTGAAGGGTTTTCTCAACTTTTACTACTGTCAGTACAAAACTCCATTACAACAAAGCAATGGCTCCAGTCCCCGAGGACCTGGTTAAAATGAGGTCTTATATTAATGGTGTGTACTAGACTCTTTGTTTAACATCATGATTAACAAATAAGAAGATAAAGTGCAAGGTGAGGACGTGTGGAGGAGAACACACAAGAAAAATAATTAAAGAAGTCAGCAAATGTGTACATGTGTGCGCGTGCGTGCGTAATTTTTCTCTCTCAGCAATGCTACATGTATATACTCTAATACAGAAATGAAGGATGACTTGATAAGATATATAGCATGTGATTTCTAGACAGGGTTACTTGGTTTGCAAAATGTTGTGTTGTGTTGTCTTTTTTTGTTGCCTCTGAGGGGAAAATTCACTTCGTGATGGGATATGGGATGGTGGAGGGATGAAATGTCATCATGTCTAACTAGGTCTTAACCAAACATTTCTTGAGAGGCATACATTATGTAAAGAAAGCCATCCTCGTCTCTCTCTGAACGGTAGATATCACAGAGAGTCATGGAACTACTGGCCATGGTGCATCGGTTTATCATCAGGTAGAATGTTTGCATCTCATTTATCATAAGGCGTCGCCTAGGTAGAGCAAAAATATAAATGACATCATCTGGCAATGGATTAAGCTAACACGTTAGCACAACAGGTTCTAGGAGCATAACTGAAAGGATGCATGGTAAAGAAGTACAAGAGAGGAAGGAAAGGAAAAATAGAGGGAGGAAGTAGTAATAGAGGGATGAAGTAAAATAGAGGAAGGAGGGAGGTAGTAATAGCGGAAAGAAGGAAGGAAGTAATAGAGGGAGGAAGTAATAGAGGGAGGAAGTAAGTAATAGAGGGAGGAAGTAATAGAGGGAGGAAGTAATAGAGGGATGAAGTAATAGAGGTAGGAAGTAATAGAGGAAGTAAAAGAGGGAGGAAGTAATAGATGGAGGAAGTAAAATAGAGGAAGGAATAATAGAGGGAGGAAGTAATAGAGGAAGGAAAAATAGAGGGAGGAAGTAATATAGGGAGGAAAAATAGAGGGAGGAAGTAATAGAGGGAGGAAGAATAACACAATCAATTTGGTAATAATCATCACAATAATAAAGACACACACTGGTCACCAATAACTATTCAAGGGAGAGGGGGGATAAGTGCAATGATCATCCTCATAATAATATAAGGGTGCTTATTACTGTAATTCTATTACTCCAATTAGGCACAATTATACCTTCCTTATCCCAGGAAAGACAATCCTGCACCACAAATCCTCAACCAATTATTTACCCTCGGGACTATAAGGAAGTGGATCATTAGGAAGAACAGCTTATAGCAGACGTACTGTATATATGTGTTCACCACGTAATGTAGGAATTATGTCAGCATATCATTATGTATGTGTTGACCCAAACCGTCCTGACCCATTTAGCATCTATATGCTCTAACTGTGGGTAAAATCACCTCGCTGCATACGTGTGCTCTTACTCCTATTTGAAACACACCTGCTTACCCTCATGAGTCAAAGGAAGTTACCATTTCATTTCAAAGGAACTCCATATCGCAAGACAAAGAAAACTGTTTCTCAGCTTCTGCAAAGAAACCTAGAATTTCTTAAACAGAAGTTGGATGTCACTGAAGATGCAAAAAGGGAGATGCTTTACTTAAAATATGTGGGCAGAATTCTGTCATGACTAAACCACACAGAACTAGCCAAGCAGTTGGGTACGACATGGATATTTTGGAATGCTGAGGCTATACGACAGCATGTCCTCCACTTTCCAGGTGACAGATAATCGTGCATGGTGCTACCGAAGAGAAAGTGCTTCGAAACAGAACTAAGTTACTCCTTAACCCAATAGGATACTTCTACGGAGTGGCCAAGTTTCTTGGTGAGATCAACCTAAAGGCATCAATTGGTTGGTGGGATAAGTTCAGCAAGCGTCATTGAACTGGAAAAAGCTAATGCCCACAGGACATGGAGAGGCTGGTGATGCTGACCTTGAGTTTCGCAAAAGTCTGGAAAGTAATGCCCTCCCCCCCACCCCCCACCCCCCCCACACCGCCACTGACCTTCAAAACGTGTCTCTGCTTCAACCTTGCACAGATTGTGAGGGATGAACCCAAACAACATGCTTGTGGGGACCAAGGCTCAAAAGGCAAAAGATCGTGTGGCAGTAATAACATGTACAAGTGCTACTGGAACTCATAAAATTCCCTTGGCTCTGATCTGCATGTCTTCCTAAATCCAAGGAGAGAGAGAAAGGAAGGAAATGCACCATGCTGGGTGGGCACCTCCCTGCTTGTGGTGCCTACGCAACCTGCCACTCCCACTAATAGGGATCCTACACCCACCATCGCCTGCTCCTACGTGGACTACGCCCCAAACTAAGGGACATGAAGTGGCCACTCCTTCTGATCCTTTCCTTGTGCAACCTTATGTACTGTATATATATATATATATATATATATGTCTGGTGCTATGAACAATAGGACGGTTTGCTCAGCATGGAATGAACAGTGCCACAACTGTGCTCAGCATGGAATGAACAGTGTCACAACTGTGCTCAGCAATAATGAACAGTGCCACAACTGTGCTCAGCATGGAATGAACAGTGCCACAACTGTGCTCAGCATGGAATGAACAGTGCCACAACAGTGTTCAGCATGGAATGAACAGTGCCACAACTGTGCTCAGCATGGAATGAACAGTGGCACAACTGTGCTCAGCATGGAATGAACAGTGCCACAACTGTGCTCAGCATGAAATGAAGAGTGCCACAACTGTGCTCAGCATGGAATGAACAGTGCCACAACTGTGCTCAGCATGGAATGAACAGTGCAACAACTGTGCTCAGCATGGAATGAACAGTGCCACAACTGTGCTCAGCATGGAATGAACAGTGCCACAACTGTGTTCAGCATGGAATTAACAGTGCCAAAACTGTGCTCAGCATGGAATGAATAGTGCCACAACTGTGCTAAGCATAGAATGAACAGTGCCACAACTGTGCTAAGCATGGAATGAACAGTGCCACAACTGTGCTCAGGATGGAAGGAACAGTGCCACAACTGTGCTCAGCATGGAATGAAGAGTACCACAACTGTGCTCAGTATAGAATGAACAGTGCCACAACTGTGCTCAGCATAGAATGAACAGTGTACTTTGCTCAGCACGCCAGTCTATAACCCGTAAAAGTGCAACAGCTGCAGTGTTCTCACCAATAATTGGCTCGATCATTGCCTCCTGTCTCAAAAGCCCATCTCAGGCTTCCATGATCATCATCTAAGTATGCGGACAAAATCTTTCGGCTCTAACTCACTCTGGAATCTTATAGTTCCATAGATGAACGGTTCTTTAGGAAGCTGAACTTCGTATTTATCCTTCATCACAGTACATTGCTATGGCTCTTACAACAGACATTAACCTTGACGATCGTGGCTCTACAGCCACAGCCTTGGAGCCTTGGTGTTCTCAAAAATCCCTGTAGCGACGTAATCTTGGACAAGATTTCCAGAAAAAACACAAAAGTGTCAATAAAAAGTTTGGTGGTGCTTAAACCCAAGTTAGTAATACCGCATTCAATGCCAGTCTGTGATCATGCAGAAGCTTCGCTTGGCGAGCTGTCACACTTTGTTAACCTTCTTCCTGGCTGTAAACCAGTAGCAACTAAGTCACGATGTTTCAGCAAAGTTGACCAAGAATTTATACACCAAGAATTCACTTGGCTTCTAACAGAGGGCATCATTGAGCCTAGTACTTTGCCTTGGAGGGCACAAGATGCCATTGTCAAAGATCCCTTACTCAGACCCAACAAAAGGCTTTGTATAACGACTCTTCTCAGAGAGTACATCAGTATACTGAACTCGATGCATATCCACTTCCTTGGATGGAGGAGATGGTTAACAACCTTGCTAGCTATACCGAGTGTTTTCAAGTTTTCATTTGAAAAGTGCTTACCATCAAATCCCAATATAAGATCTGACACAGTGCAGAGGGCATATAGGGTTGGGGGGGGGGGGGCATCAGCCCCCCTTTGTGTCATTCCCCACCCAACCCTTACAATTTAACAGCCACTTGATAGTAGTGGGTTTGCAACCCTCTTTTCAAACTGTTTAGACAAGGTTGCTACTATAGTTAAAAGCCACATTAACCAGCTACCTACAGTATACTGAAAGAATATATGTACCAGGAAGGCTTCTCACATGGAATGGAATTTTAGATCTTGGGTGGATAACTACTACTAAAAACAACAACACAGAGCTACTGGAAGTGAATTGAAGTTGTTCCCTTTTATTAAAAAAAAGCTTCCTGTATAAGTGTGTCTCTGTGTGTGTGTGTGTGTTTCTTTCTGCCATTTCTCTGGAGTGCACCAGTTTGGAATTCGAATGGGGCACATATCAATAAATTGGGGGAGGGGGTGAAATAACAGAACTAAGCAGTCACTTGGTCTGACTATTGGGGGCGATAGTTTTTGTTCTTGTTGTTGTTCTTGTGCAATCGAGGAACAGATCTGTCATTACAAGAATCAGAAAATTTGGATTTTCTAAGTATATAGATGTAAATGGACCTATTCTTTGCTAGTTGTGGATGGTGGAAAATACAAGATGAAGATAGTGGATGAAGATACATGTCTTTGAAGAAAAATTCCCTAGTTTTTTAGGTCTGCCTCTCTTAGCAAAGGATCCGAGGCACACTGGAAGTGTTTCTTGAGCTAATCGCGGCAAAACCACCTTTATGCTGGTAAAAAGCTGGTGATTTATCTAAGATGTGAACTTCTCTGTTGTGGTGTGTGTGTGTGTGTTAGTTTGTTAGGTATCTTCCATTTTAAGTGTGGGCCAAATCCAAATAGGAATTGTGGCTCACCTTTAGCCATCTCATCTTCCCTCTGTCAGTGCATAGCTACCCTGACCCATACTCTGTGAAGTCAGCTTTTGTGGTATGCCGAACAAGTTGTATTCCCAACACCTGCTATTGCATGTGACCAGCAAGATCTAACCACTGCATTTTCAGAGCCACTATCACAGCGACCTCTAGCCTTAGCAACCATTGCTGCTGCAGATGCACTACTCTCTAGCCTAAGTCTAGACCAAGCAGTATGCTTTAATCTAACAGCCTCCAGGCGTGCAGTAAGCTATGGTGTAGTGATCGCACGTTACGACACTATGAACTGCTAGCATCACCAGTAGTGCACTGATCATACAATAGAGGTAAAAATACATGTTGGTTGCATTTATTTTGAATGCATGTAGATGCTTACCATTTCCACGAGCTTTTGAAGGATTGTTTTACAGCTCCTATTCTACCAAGATAAGTTGTTGAAAAGATATCCTGAAGCCCACGGTGAAAAACAGTGAGTAAATTCTGTATGATCGTGATATAGAGTCAAGACCACTTTTTAGCTAGTAGCTGGACTTCCACAGGTTTGTAAGTCATAGCCCTTTTTTCTTTATAAGTTGTTACATAAGAAACGCTTATCAAAACTTAGATAACCTTTGTATGCAAGCCTTTAGCTACGTAAGGTGCTCATAAAATGTCGATAGTTAAACTTTATCTTGACTATAAAGTTTGTATATCAGCATTCTCATAATTATTGCAGCATAGAGTTTGTTTAGATTTGTATGGAAGAGAAAGTTAATGGGAGAGGAAAAATGAAAATAATCATTTTCGTAAGGTTATTTGAACATGCTGATTGGCAACAAATAATAAGTAGGTAGGATTTTGGTGCAGGTAGGATTTTGGTGATGACTCCCAGTTCCCTTCCAAGATCTCCGCAACATGTGCCCACATTTTTCCAGCTGTCTATATAGCCACATTCCACCAATCTGTTGACACATTCTTATTTGGAGATGGATAAATAAAAAAGTTATTATGCATCCAAAATTAATAATGTTTTTGGACGATGTGATTGTGTATTTCCTTGGCGTATTATAATAGAATGTTCTTCATTGGAGAAGAACCAGAGGGAGCTAACCCACCGTATGCCACATCTGAAAAAAAAAATTGGCTCCGGTAACTCCCCCAGTGCCTCAGCCTTCTCCAGTTTGTCTTTTCAATGAAGTTGGCATCCCATTACTCCACCTACCTTAGTGCTAGGCCACTTCCTTCCAGACCGTTGATTTGAAGGTGGTCACTCAAAAGTGGGACTATACCAATTCTTTAAAAATAATTCTGAACATTTTTCTCAATTCAGAGGATGCAACAAAGTACACAACAATTGAATTGAAACAACATTTTATAATCGTATAATTGAACAGTTATCCAGGTACAAAACCATAACCATAATTATAAAGAGAGCAGCAATTCGGAATATATATATATAATTATAATAAAATTAAAAAATAAAAGGCTTCTGACGCTCATCTCTATTTCGGATAGGAGGTCTAGTCTTAGTTCCAGATCCTTCATTCTTCACACCTGAAGTAGTGCAAGTCCCCTCTTCTGTGCTTGAATGTCGGTACAAGCGAGAACTCAGCAGTGCAGTCGAGCATCTTTCTTCTACCTGAAGCACTTTTGTTCTACTATCGAGCAGCATCCGCACCTCTACCTTGCTATAAATCTGTATTTAGAGGTGCAAAGACCTACACTCGACTGTAACAAAAGTGCTTCAGGTACGAGATGGATGCTCAAATGGCAATGCTTCTTGATGGGATGAGTGAGCCTTTTTCAAGTCTTCTCTTCATTCCAGAGCCATCGCTCTTCCCATCTGCATGGCATCCAGGTAGGCTTGGCATTGAAAGGTGCTAGCTAACATCAGGAGAGAAACAATTACCCTGTTCATATTTCTCCTGGGATGGTTGGGTTTGTAGGAGCTAGCTGTTACTGAAACCAACAAGGGTAGCATTACCTTTACTAGATTATCCAAGATCCCATCCAAGGACAACAATGGGTGTAGCATACTTCATCTCAATGGAATCAAGTCAGTGTTTTCTTCTCCATAACTGGCGACCATTTATCAACAGACTTACTTTAGTCAAGAATTGATTGTAAAATGATTCCTAATACCCCCAGAGATCAGAACCACCTGGCTGCCATCAAGCTCATAAGCACTGTCCCTGCAACATCCATCATTGTCCATGGACGGGATCCTGGATGAACTATTGAAGGTTAACACTCCCCTTTCTGGTGTTTAATTAAACAGCCAGATCATTCACAAGTCTTACATACCAGATTCCACTGCACTCTAAGACTGTAAACAATGTACCAAAGGTCACCCACTCACTTCTCAAAGTCGAAGGTACTGAGAGAGTTTCCTGGTAGGCACAGTAGGGCAAACAGCTTGCAAAAACAGCAGGATCACCCATAAAGAGTCCTTCGAAGTCAGTCATTACGATCGGCGATTGTCACTAACCTTATTCTTGTCAAACAGATTTGCTAATACAAATTTTCCAAACACCCTTCAAATAGAAATCTCAGGTAGATGGACTGAAGTAAATATTAGCCTCTGTTGCAATTAGAAAATAAAAAGAAATTGTATTCCTAGTCTCTTTTCTTAGTTTGGGTCTTCTCATATAACATCCTTTATACTTGCTTGAAAAACTGATTGAGTTGTGATCTTAAAAGCCTTAAGACCATTTTAGATAAGTTCTTGTAAGATTCCAGGTAGACTAATAGGCACCCATACCTACTCCCTCCTGGCACAAAGAAGTCACCATACTAGAGCTTGGAATAACAATTCCATTGAAGAGGTGCCTCCCACACATGTCATTTACCAGACTATCGAATGCTAATCATTCTATTTAATAGCATTTTGGGGGGCCGAACTTCTACCACTTTTGTCTGTGAAAAATATTTTAGATACCTAAACCCTTTTTGTTAAGCCTCTCGTGATTAGTTCACCTAAAGTTGTTAAATTATGGTATCATGCCTACTCTAAGTCTTTGAAATAAGTATCAATTATGAATATGTGAACAAGCTTCTCGATTAGTGTAACATATTTCACAGAACATTGAAGCAAGAATTTTTTAATAGTATAACCTGGCCTATATATATATGCAACTCTCTGAGGCTGTTCACAGTTTCCTAATGAGTATCTTACCCCTCCACTGCAGGGCACTTGTAACATTTTTCCCAGTGATCTAGCAGCACAGGAAGCTTCTCCTGCATGGCCTCTAAATTGCCTAAACATTTTTCAAAATACTCAATGGTGGTATAACTGGATCGTAAAGGATACCAACCATGAGTCTATCAATGGGGAAAATGAAAATGTATTTATTTTACCACAATCAAAAATCAAAATCCATAACTATTTCTGTAAAGATTTCAGATAACTTTCAAGAATCTACAAAACATATTCATAACTGTGGCTTCCCGAGTCGTTCTGGTTTCTACATAAGCACCGCAATTCACTTGCCAGGAGCAGCCAGAGCTAAGTTGTTTTCATGTAACATTCCCAATTTAATAAGCCCGCATTATTTAAGACAGGGTTTCCGTTCCTATTTTTTTCGGGTGAACCAATGGTGAATGCATGCACAGATAGATAGAAACATACATCGCCAAGCACACGGCAATATCAAGTTTTCCGTCCAACTCCCCTGTAAGTGCTTGCCTTGCTTGCTAACAATACTGCCAAATTGAATTCATTTTATCTGGTCAACGACGAACCAACACAAGGAGGACATTATACATAGTATTACATTATATAATTATATTTTTATGGTCTGCACTCTACAGTTATACAACCAAAAAATACTACTTAAATAGTCTAAAGAAAATAGTTGAAAATATATAACTACCGAACCAAAATGAACAATCTGAATTTCTGATCATCAGCACCAAAAGTTACTTCTGTGGGATATCTCCATGACAGCATAAATTGAATATCTTCCTCGAGCTTCTGGATATGATGTTCTTCTTAAATCTGCGATCATATATCCTCTTTATTTCTTCAAAGTTAACAGCAAAAATTAAATTTACCAGTGGGAGAAAACCATTTAATCCATATGAGAGAATTACAAGAGCAACGGATACTGTAGTCTCAAAGTGACATGGGTTGTTGGGGTTATGGCCGAATTGTTCTCACAGGAAAAGTAAGTTAACAGCCTTTTAATGTTTATATCAGACTCGTGTATGGTTCTTGCAAATGAAGTAAGGATGGCTACTGTTGAAACAATGAAGTAGCAGATTATAACCAACAGCTTTCTCTCAGCATTGCTGATCTTGAAGGCATATTTTGATTTTATCTCCCTATTAAAACCATGATTCGATAGTTACAAAAAATAGAGCGAAATACAGAAGTTATTAATAAAATATGGCTTATGCAGCATGATTTAATGGGATTATTGGACCAAGAAATGGTAGAATACATATAATAATGTCAATTTATATAAGTCATTAATAAAATATGGCAAGGTTTAATAAGATTGTTGGACCAAGAGATAGTGAGAGTCTTTAAATATGGCTTGTGCAGCATGGTTGATCGGAGTGTTGGCCAAAGAAATAGTAGAATATTATGTGCCGTAGTGAGTTGTGAACATGCTTTTAGGGATGACCAATATCTACCACACCTGTTAGCCCATAGGAAAAAATTGAAAAGTAGTTCTTTCTATATAGTTTACTTCTAATCCCCCCTCCACCCTTCATTCTGTGAATCAGAGCTATATTCTACTGTAGTAGTACCAAAATTATTTGTAACGAATTCTATTGGATTGACTTATCAAATCAACAACAAACCTCCAGCCCTACACCCCTCAAAATAATATTTAGAGGACTTTTACCCAAGTGGACCATATTTAAACTAGTGGTAACAAATGCAGGGCATTGCGAGGCGAGTGTTGGTGTGATGGGCAGGGTGTGAGGGAAAGAACATGAAAAACAATATTAGTTTGAATTCTAGTATTGTTAGATCGGGCCGTTGTCATATGCTGTAGCTTGATTTTATACATTATAGATGCCACCATGGTGTTGCAATGCTTGGATTGTTATATAGATAAGTAACTGCTATTTAGATGGCAAATTCTAAACAAAAATGTGCGTGGTAGTGTTGCTGTGTGAGGGATTTTGTTAAGCATACTTGGAAGCAGCTCCCCTTGAAGATGGGAGCACACTACACCAAGAGAGAGGTCATCAGGCAGTGTTTTCTGTGCAGGAATTATCAGAGTACTAAAGGGAATGCAGAAGCTGACAAGACTAATTAAAGTGATAGTTTTCACTCTTAGCACTGTTTATTGTGTTCAGTATGCTCTACATTATTAGCACATCTCTTCTCTATCTACTTATGCGCCAATTATCCTATATTCTTCCTATATTCCAACTCAGTTCTCTCTTCCCATAGAGTGATAGAGCATAGGTTTACTTTACCAAGATTGCTACTCATCATGAAAAAATGGCATATCCACCTCTACAACTAGAGCTCGTTAATAGATTAAATATTTACATCAGAATTGACACCACAGTGAGTCAGCTTGACCCATATTGTGTAATTAATTTGTAACAGGTGTTATCATGACTGCAATGATGCAGCTAATGAGCCACTGATTGAAATATTCTCTAGTAGGTAATATACTTAGCTGCTACAATGAGGTTTGTACATTCCTTTGAAGATCACTGGACAAGATGGCTAGGCTGACTAGATACTGTAGCTAGGTACTGCACTGCAAAACACTTCATATATACAAGGACACCAGTGTTTAAAAAACGATGTCATTTTCCATAAAATACTGCGATAATTTTAGAAGTTTTATACCTTGTTAATTATAAATGTTATCATGTTTGGGTTTGTGAATTCAGTAGGTAATGTACTTTATGTGCATGTATGCAAATATGTCAGCTTTATCAGTTATTACAAAACTACATGCCGAATTTGTTTTGCAAGTTGATACCGATTACCACTGGAAGAAAGGAATGAATCACATGATAATTTTTTAAATCATAACCCTTCAAACTGTGGCAGTTGTCACCACACCCACAATGTGAAGGGCATATAGTTGCACCAAGACTAACTCTATCCACATGGTTAACTGCATATGATGTTTGATCACCTTTGATTACCTACAGGGTAATCTTGAAATATTATTCAGCAAAACAATAGATATGCTTCCTGGAAGTTGGTATTCATCGAATTGACCTCCATAATCCTTTAAGGTCAGCTATTAAGCATGCAGCCCACCAGTTTTCTAGCATCATCTCTACTGCTGTTTTTTCAATCTTTTTGTTCACTATGACAACATTTCCTATTAACATAAGCCCGCTAATTTAAGGAGGGTGCTCTATTGTTTAACAGATGAACATGTGAATACATGCATGCATAGAAACATAGATAGGTGCATCATGCATGGCAACACCATCCAAATCTCACTTCACTCTCCAGTCACGTAAAACAAGTCTTTGGATGCAGTATAATGTTGTTGTACACATGATCTAATGTTTGCAGTATGCATGAATGCATTCTTGTTTTCCTTTCTGTTTCGACACTTATATAGTTCTATTTTTTGTTGTTATATTGCTAATGTACAGCACCCATAAATATGGGCCTTGGCAGACTCTGCTCAAATTTCACTTCACTTATAATCTCATTTTTTCTATTTTTCTCCCCAATTATGCTCGACTGACCATCAGGTACTCACATGTTGATCATTGATTCATTTCCATCATGGACTCTTTAAAAATCTACACATAAAATTCTGTTTCTCAATGAAGATCCTTTAATCCTTGATCAGTATAATTACGCTATTACACTAATAGTTGTGTACTCTGGCAAAACAAGAAAGTATAAGTTCTAAACTTTGTAAGCTAAACATGGAAACCAGTGTAAACTGAAGTTCTACAGGAATGTCTACTTATTTTTGCATAGTTAATGATGCTCAGAAGGACTTATAATTTTTATTGCATAATCCACAAAGCCTATTCAAGTCTTAAAATTTTCACAGATCAAATGCTAGATTTTAATAGGTCAGTTATGCTCTGCATTGTAAACAGTTGGTGAGGAGTGACATCTCCACAGATTAAATAGCAGAATTGAGTTGATTGCACATGTTTAGTATTTTGATTACCCTTTACCAAATTTTATTTGAAAAGAAGTTGTTGAAAGTCTTGTAAGATTTGCGTTCATGTGGTGCTATGATTTCTAATGAAAGCACTTATGCTAATTGAATTATGGGAGTGGAAGAAAACAGAAATACAGAGAAACTTGATCCTTGAAGAAGAATTTGATGTTTTTTCCCGTTGCTCCTGTAAAGGATTCAAGCGACACCGGAAGTATTTTTGGAAATGAAATAGGCTGTAAGCACCATTTTATATGCTAAGAAGCTGCCAAAGTGAGTTTTAACTGCTGTATGAGCTTTGTTTCTTTGTGTTTTTGTGCATTTGACACACCCCATTTCATGATAGTTCAGAAGTTGGTCAGCTATCTATGACTAGAGCTACATCTGTATGGCATCATCCCTAATCTAAACTTCTGCAACTCCAGTATGGACCACCTCATTATAATTGTTTAACTTGTTTAAACTCCTTGCAATGTGTGTATATATATATATATAGAAGTCATATTTTGTAGTTGTTGTTGTTATTGTTGTTGAAACCTATATTACAATTATCCCAATTTATGGACCTTCAACTTTAATTGCTCTGTAGTGCGTATGCTCACAAGTGTAACCCTATGCTATATTATGAATCACACATATATAGCTACAGGTGATTCCTCGACGAGTGTGTGAAGAAGTTCTAAGATATTAGATGCAGTGGAGGAGTAAGCTAATTTTGGTCAGAGCTGTCTCTATGCTGTGGTCCACCACATTCACTCACATCAAACCATATGTGAAGTTTATGTCATTGAGAAGCTCTAACTGAATGGTCAGCTGAAGCTCTGGAGTGATGGAAAAGATCATGCATCACAAGCTCTAACACTTCAAGCAGAGCGGAAGCTGAGACACGCTGAAAGCACATGAGCTTCTGATTCCCCTTTGTTGCTCACTAATGGACAAATCATTAAAACTTAGATAGGGTGATAGTTGACTATACACTTGAAACCTTTAACCACTTTGGACTAAGGTATGATAGCTGCTGCTAATATATAAGTTGACAACATACTTTTCCATGTCATAGTCCTAACCTTACATCACATGATGACATCATCAACAGGGTTGATTCTAGAGCATTTGTTGACATAGTTCAAATATGGAGAGGAATACGTAATGGTGTGAATAGAAATTTTCAGTCAAACTTTTTCTAATCCTCACTCAATTTTTTCTCTCTGTAATTTGTTATTCAAGAATTAGTCTGTGGGAGAAGTCAGGAAGAGTGGTCAGGGTTCACCTGATTGAAAGATAGACCTCAAAATCACAATAAGAAAACTAAATAAACAAATATGGGAAACATTTGTAGAGAGTGGAAGATTAATAACATGGTTCTCTAGCACATCACTAATCTGGCATTCCTGATCTTGCTTTCAGTAAAGGACTTTGAAAAAATAGAGGACTAAATTCATTCTGCTGGAATGTATTTACTGGTTTCGCCAATTGGCTGGATTTGCCGCCAACAGAAGGTATTGATGTGAATGTGGGTCGAGTTATTAGGATGACATCATAAATGGAAGCAAGTGAGTGTGCTTTCTGCATGTTCTGTTTAGTCTGTGAAGCTGATCTCTCCTCCATAAACAAGACACAAAAGAAATTAAGTTATGAATCTTTAGAACCTGTTTATTGTGAAATGCACAAACCTCCAGCACTGGTAGTGGGAACGACTTGACTGTAGTGTTATTTCCAGATGCTCTTTTCTCCCCACAAGTGAGGTAAAGTGTCAGTTAAGGAACGCCTACCATAGCAAGTTCTATAATGATGCTCACAAAGTTAAATTCTATATAGATATAGACACAAAGCTTGTAGTTCGTATATTTGGTCTTCATGTTTTTCTTTCCCTATTCATGGTCATTCTCCATTTGTTATTCCTCACTAGTTTATACTACATCAGTGAGACTGACTGTAAAAAAACCTGGTAGCTCCACTGACACCAAGAGTGAAGTAATTGGATATCATCATCTTAGTTTATACATGTGCTCTTTATACTTGCCATCTTGAGAAAGTTTGCAAACTAACAAAACTTTAGTTGTTCATCAATTGTTCCCAAACACTTAAGTCTGTCCAGAAATAATTACCGCACTATAGGCATGGTTTTTTCCCTCTAAAATACACAACATAGTTTAGATTTAACCTCATGATGGGTGATTTCTTACTTGAATAAAGTTATCATATCTCAATGTCATCACTTCTATATATTTCTAAGAACAATAACGTGAATTTCTATTCTGCTATTCAATAGTATATTGTCGGGGTCGATGTAAATCCCTACTACATTCTAACATTACAAAGCGTGCACTCGATCCACATCTAGCCACAAATAGGATGAATATCAGGTAAGCTCATCAAATTAATAGTACACATGTATTCTAATCATGGAATGCAATGTATTATGTGTGCACTATGTAGTGTGATAAATTATTAGTACACATGTATTCTAATCATGCATATGAAGTGTATTATGTGTGTACTATCTAGTGTGATAAATTATTAGTACATGTGTATTCTAATCATGAATATGCAGAATGTTATGTGTGCACTATAATATATGTAGTGGATAAAAAATTACAATTTTTGTTTTCCATATATTTTGATATTAAGTACTAATCAAAAATTAGACTGATGTTATTCAATTTAGAAACCCATAATTATCAAGACTGACTTGTGAATAATCCAGAAAAGAAGTATAGTGAGAGTAATGCCGGCGGACAACAAGAGATTTGTTGGGGAAGGATGACGGAATAAAAGAGGATAGCTGTGTAGCGTCCATAGCAAGGAAAAGGAGGTGGGCGTACAGATACAAAGCCTAGACCTCCTGAAAGGAAGTTCAATGTACTGCCGGACGACTTGACTTCAGCTGCAAAATTAATCTTGAGTGTAATAACTGGGATCAATAGAAGGAGGAGTCCAAGCAGACAGCATCCAACATGGATGTATTTTATTTTTCTTATTACTTGGAAGGATCTAGCATGCATTGGGAACCAGATCTTCCAGAACAGTGCCGCTGTTAGCATAAACCACCATAAGCTTATTGAAAGTGAGGTGTATACTTGAGTCATGCCTGTAATGAAATAACCAATAATAAGAGTACGGCTATGAATATCATGCATCTCAATACCTGAAATGACACAAAATGGCGTCACATGTGAAAAGGTTGCAAACAAGTTATCTGAAGAGCAGTACAACTTGGCTCGGTCAAAGAAAGTGACGATATAAAGGAAATCTGTTGGAGAGAATAGAAGGTCGATACCATTACATAATGCACATGAGAAAGTCTATTATGTCAAATGAGAGTTCACACTGCTGTTGGTGGTTATCATCAGGTGGATATTGGTCTACAACCACCCAAATCATAAAATGATGATGATGATCATCATCATCATTGTGGTCATCATCATCATCATCATAATAATAATGATTATAAAATCTTAAAGACAAAGGTACCATTTCTCTGGGTGGTGCCATGAAAGTGTGGCATGTACATCCATGCATTAAGTTAGCTGAAACAAATTGATGAGGTCACCAGGAGGGTAGTCATCACAAGGTAGACATGAATAAAATTACACATTATTATCGATTTTCTAGGACTTTCGACAATCAATTGAGCCAACAAAAATCACACGACAACTATCAGCCAGTCAGGTTGTAGATCCCAACTTATATGCAGCTAATCAATAACCACACAGGTACTATAATATACAAAAGGGAACACACAGAAGATCAATTACAGTATACAAATTTTTACTATGATGCAAATAGAGCTCCCCAACAGTGAGAGATTCCTTTTTTGGTGTCATTTTGGTTATGATTTTAGACCTGCACATCATCTCTTAGTATTATGGAGGAAAGAAGAGGAAGATTATTGTAGTGCAGCAAGAATGTGGTAATAAATGTGCACATGTAGCAAGTAGTAACATTAGTCAATAGAACTCCCAAACAATGTTCTTGTTCCTGCTTCCCATAATGTAAAATGCATTTGACTCTATTAGTGTTTCATATATACAGTATGTAAACTTGAGACCAATGGGCATATTCAATGACCTACAACTTATTAATTCCCCAGATTTCCTCATGCTTGCAATTTTAAGGCATGTCCACACTATGCCAAAATGGAAGTTGGGAGTGCATCAAGTCCTGAACAACATTTGATTCAGAACAACACATGCAAAAATATATTATTTGTTTTTCTCCTCTTGTGTGTGTGTACCTACATATCTAAAGAAGACCTGCACCACTGAAGAGGAAGAGGATAGATTCTAAGTCACAGGCTGTATTGTCAAAGGATGAAAAGATGATACTCTACTAATCCATGAATCTCTCCAATGAAAATAATAAAAAAAGTAACAAAGGATAAACATCAGGGGCATAGCCAGGGGGAGGAGGGGGGGGGAGAGCTGCTACATCAATGTAATTGTGGTTAAAAGTAATTGTACAGTGAAAATTGTTGACTCGTGCATGCCATGTGACCATAATATAGTTGCCATTACATTGCAATATATCACTTTACAAGTATTTAAAAGCACAAGTTCACCATCACAAGCTGAAGGGGAGAAATGTGAACAGATAGTATTGAATAAGGTATAATATCAGGTGTTTGTGACAGTGATCAGCTTCACCATCCTGGATCAAAACATCCTAGAGTGGAATCTGATACATTGCGATGCAGAGATAGAGCAAGTGATATTGATAATTTAGCTAGCGGTGATATTTCTGATATTGACAAGTACGAGTTGTCAACCAATCATTTCAGACCTGGCCTAAATTACAATTTTCAAAGTTTGCTAATGGTCGCTCATTTCAACCTAAGTGGTTAAAGCTGTACCTTTAGCTAGTGTCTAGTCAGTTACACTTCACAATAGCTGGAGAGGACTAACTCATACACACACTCTCTATATTGACAAGTTAATTATGTTTGTAATATATACTTGTGAGTCACCCTAAAAATGCTGACTCATGATATATTCCAACTTAGCACATTGTATTTCCTGTAAAATCCTAACACCACTTAGCTATCAGAATATACACAGCATGAGGGTTCAGGGTTCTTGAACATGACACACTCGATTTGACCTTAATTTATTTATTCACATCTCTGCTATATAATGCATATATTCCATGTCCTGCATACACATACACTGTAAGAGTGTTACCTGTAGAGTTGGTGTGGTTGACTTACTCTGAAAAAAGTAAACGATGGTCATATACACAACCAGGGAATTGGGATATGCAAACCTATAACAGAAGAAGCAATTTGCAAGATAACAATAATGCATCATTTCAAATACAGTGATTGTCACAACTTACATAGCTTCACGCCGTATTGTTGATAATATAAGTATTCCAATTGATGCCACAAAGCCGTTAAAGTAAGTAAAAAATACAACAACATCAACTGTTATGGATTCTGGTTTGGGATCTTGTCTCCAGTTTGGACAGTGTGGCACGCAAATGTTGGAAGTTGGTTCACGAAAGAAATTCTCTTGGCAAGCAAAATGACCATGTGTAGCGGATTATAGTTATGTACATTAATAATGTAGACATCTTTAAAATTAGCAGTAAATTAAGTTATTATATGGTATAAATGCAATTCTTTTGTATATTTTTAATATAAGAATCTATTTTTCCATTAAACAGTGGAATAACATGAGGTGGCAGAAGCATGAACAAAGTAGTGTGTCAGATTCAGTTTTGCAAATCATGTCTAGCCAGAGACTTTGCTGATTGGTACCTGGGCAGCAATCACTATGGGGTCATAATATGCATAACAAGAAATACTGATCTCATGCTAGTAAGAGACAAAGCGAGTTATATATTCAGTTTCACTCTTCTTTAGTGAATATAGAGACCAAATAAATTAAAGTCATTGGGTTGAAACAATTCCAAAATACAGAGAGAGTTGCCTTTCCTCCACCCACCCACCCCCACCTTTTCCTCCTTTACTGCTCTGCTTCCACTGAAATAAGAGGAATTTTTTAGCTAATTTTTTCATTTACATTGAAACTGAAAAACATTCCCGTATGAAGTTACATTATTTGAAATGCACCAAAAAGATAGCAATTTTGATATTTATATAAGCATAACAGAAGTTTTAATGTAATCTCTTCTTGTTAGAAAGTCTGTCATTTAGCAGGAAAGAAGAGAATATCCATGTTCTTCTGCCACTGATATAATAGCGACTAATTATTCAATTTGGCTGGCCTTATATTTGAATATAGTTACAGTTAATTTACCATGTGCCTAGCTAGCTCATATGACTCGTGCAAGTTATCATGTGACTCATGTCAATCATTTCTGATGTGAGTTATTTAAGCATAACTCTTCCAAATGTAGCTATATACTACATTCTGGTTAATTCAAGCCCACTGCTTTAAACTTTTTACATATTACTGTCCTAAGTACCTGACCTTGCAGCAATCAGCTAATACACGTGACATTAGTACTGAAAAAACATTTAAGGGCACCTGTTAGTCATATGCTGGCTACCTTCCATTTGGTTGTTGTTAAGAGACATGTCAATTTAAAACAGCAGCTCATTTCTTGACCACAATCAAGTTTAATTGTACATCACATCAGATTCCAATTATACAGGGTCGGATGCCCTAGGCTTTGTTATGTGAAGATCGACTGTGGAATTGGTCGAGTGATGGAGTCATGTTCAGAGACATGGATTAACTGGCTTACAAAACTTACTTAGTTTCAAGATGGTACATTTGCATAACTTTATATTTGTATAATAATACATTTACGTATACTGTTCATCATTTATCAGCTCAAAATCAGTTTTATTATCCTCCTCTCTCTCCTGCAATAATTTGAACAAGTTAAGAGTGGAAACTATCACTTTAATAAGTCCTTGTCAGCTTCTGCATTCCCTTCAGTACTCTGATAATTCCTGCAGAAAACACTGCCTGATGACCTCTCTCTTGGTGTAGTGTGCTCCCATCTTCAAGGGGAGCCGCTTCCAAATTTGCTTAACAAAATCCCTCACACAGCAACACTACCACATGCACATTTCTGTTTAAAATATGCCATCTAAATAGCAGTTACTTATCTCTATAACGATCCAAGCATTGCAAACCATGGAGGCATCTATAATGTATAAAATCAAGCACCCAGCTATGGTAAGGATACGACAATGGCCCGAACAATGCTATCTAACATTGTTCGAATTCTAACCCATATTGTTTTTCATGTTCTTTCCCTCACAGCCTGTCCATCACACCAACATTCGCCTCGCAATGCCCTCATTTGTTACTACTAGTTTAAATGGAAAAGGATCATCATATGTGTGCACTTGGGTAAAAGTCTTCCAAATATTAGGTATATATATATATTTGAAGGGTGGGAGGTGGAGGTTTGTTATTTATTTGACCAGTCAATCCAATAAAATTTGTTACAAATAATTTTGGTACTACAGTATATATATAATAGATGGGAATATATATAGCAGAATGAAGGGTGGAGGGGAGAACAGGAGTAAACTATATAGAAATAACTATTTCCTATGGGCTAACATGTGTCGTAGTACATTATATATTCATCCCTAAATGCATGTTCACAACTCACTATGGCACATATATTCTATATACTATCTCTTGGCCGAACACTTCGATTAAACCATGCTGCACAAGTCATATTTAATGACTCTCATAAAAGTTGGCATATATATATACTATAGTCCAACACCTCTATTAAGCCTCATGCTGCACAAGCACATATTATATTAACGACTCTCAAAATAATATGGCATATACATATATTCTGTCCAACATTTCTATTAAACCATGCTGCACAAGCCATATTTTATTAATGACTCTCATATAACTATGTATTTCACTCTATTTTTTGTAACTATAGAAGCATGGTTTGTTTAGGGAGATAAAATCAAAACATCCCTTCAAGATCAGCAATGCTGAGAGAAAGCTGTTGGTTATAATCTGCTACTTCATCGTTTCAACAGTTGCCATCCTTACTTCATTTGCAAAGTTCTCATACGAGTCTGATATATAGCTATAATAAAAGGCTCTCCACTTACTTTTCCTGTGAACAATTCGGCCATGAGCCCAACAACCGATGTCACTTTGAGACTACAATATCCTTTGCTCTTGTAATTTTCGGATATGGATTCCATGGTGCTCTCCCACTGGTGAATTTTATTTTTGCTGTTGACTTTGAAGAAATAAAGAGGATATATTATTGCAGATTTAAGAAGAACATTATATCCAGAAGCTCGAGGAGGATATTCAATTTATGCTGTCATGGAGATACCCCACAGAAGTAACTTTTGGTTCTGATGATAAGAAATTCAGATTGTTCATTATTTTTTGTCAACTATTTCCTTTAGACTATTTGATTTTTTATTTATTATTTTTTTGTCATATAACTGTAGATTTTAAGGTGCATGACAGGACCATAAATATATAATTAAATAATGAACTACTGCCTATTAGTCATATTTCCTGAGAAATACTATGTATAATGTCCTCCTTGTATTGCCAGATAAATTTAGCAGCTATTATAAGCGATCAAGGCAAGCACTTACGGGGGAGTTGGATGGAAAACTTGATATTGCTGCACAGTTGGTGATGTATGTTTCTATCTATCTATGTAGGTATTCTCTATTGGTTCACCTCCGAAAAATAGGAACAGAAACCCTGTCTTAAATAATGTGGGCTTATTAAATTAGGAATGGTACATGAAAGCAACTTAGCTCTGGCCGATCCTGGCAAGTGAATTGCGCTGCTTATGCAGAAAACAGAACTATGCTTGTAAAGGACTCTGGAAGCCACAGTTATAATTGTACTGGATTCTGAAAAATGTTATTTACAGAAATAGTTAAGGACTTGGATTTTAGATTGTGGTAAAATAAATTCATTTCAAAAGGAATCCTTCCCATAATAACAAGTAGGCCTCTGTTCACACGGTGCTGACCCAGCAGTTTGCCATGAATGCTCAGTTTGACTTTATTATTCTAGAAATGGTGATGACTGTATCTTGCACAGGAAGGCTGAAGGAGAAGTGTGTGTGTGTGTGTGTGTGTGTGTGCTCTGTGTATGTGTGGGAGGTATGTGTGTAAAATAATATTACCTTGAATTACCAATCTTGTCATCTTTAATAGTCCTAATGTATAATGCTTGAGAGGAGAGAGAACCTTACAACCATACTTTAGGTCTATCTAGCTAGCTACACATTGAAAATTATTCTACTTAAAAATCAATCATAACTGATTTCATTGCTAGTCAGTGTTTGGTGTTATCCACCATCCTTAGGATCAGATCAAGCTTCTACACTCCATCTGTCCATGTTTCTAAAGGGAAGCAGTGCCATAAAAGTATCCCATTAACTAAACCTTGAAGAATGCTTTTGAGCTCGAAACAGACACTAAAGCCTGACACTCGATATACAATGGAGTGCTTGAGAGAGTTGTGAGAAATCTATGGCTACAAACCTCATTTGTAGAATTCTACCAGGCATGGTCCGAACTAAGAATTGCTTAAACACCCACAGCTTAGGTTAGCTTGAGCCACACAACTTACTTTGTTGTGGTTCGCAATGCAGTTCTTGACTCAAGAATGAAGCAAGAAAGCTATAGCTACAGACCACAGCTCTATTAGTGGCTAAACCTGGTCTGAGCTATGACCAAAGAACAGAGTCCACTGATGAAAAAATACAATGTATGCTGCTATAGCACTCCCCAAAGTTCACAGATTTAGCTGAAGTTGAGGACAGGGTCAGCAGGTCTATTGCGCAGGACAAGAAGCGATGTAGGCTGTGTAGTGATGATTAATGCTTGTTGTGTGACAGAGGGAAGTGGAAGATGTGGGGTACTTTGTAATAGATTGTGATGAATTTGGAAGGGAACGTAAAATGTAAATGAATGAGCTGGATACAATTGAGGGAGCTGGAATATGGTTGGAGGAGTTTGAGATGGTGGGCACTGAGGGGAATGTGGTATTGTTGCTTGGGAAGGTGTAAGGAACGTCAATATAATATAACTTATGACATCAGTACTATGTAGGCCTGCAGCATAGGAGAATGCCTAGACTCCTAGAGCAATGTGATCTAGACTTGGCATTATGGCAACAATGCTCAGGCCTGTTAAAGATAACTATGAAGTCATTAATATGTTGGCTAAGAGTGATCGTCTTTTTCTCGGAAACACTTCGCTCACCAATTCATTACAAGTAATAATACTAATGAAATAAACACCAAAACTACAATATAAAAGAAAAATTAATAATAATAATACTTAAATTAAAATAAATAATTATAATAAAAGATAAAAGATAAATAAATTAATTAAATAAAAATAATTATTGTTGTTGTTGTTATTATTATTGTTATTATTGTTTTTGTTATTGTTATTGTTGGTATTATTGTTGTTATTGTTGTTGTTATTTAAACTGTTATTTGATGTTGTTATTGTTTTATTGTTGTTATTATTATTATTATTATATTATTTTATTATTATTATTATTATTATTTTATTATTATTATTATTGTTGTTGTTGTTGTTGTTATTATTATTATTATTATAACTATTATTAGTACTACTACTACTACTACTACTACTACTACTACTATTATTATTATTATTATTATTATTATTATTATTATTATTATTATTATTATTATTATTATTATTATTATTATTATTATTATTATTATTATTATTATTATTATTATTATTATTATTATTATTAATTATTATTATTATTATTATTATTATTATTATTATTATTATTATTATTATTATTATTATTATTATTATTATTATTATTATTATTATTATTATTATTATTATTATTATTATTATTATTATTATTATTATTATTATTATTATTATTATTATTATTATTATTATTATTATTATTATTATTATTATTATTATTATTATTATTATTATTATTATTATTATTATTATTATTATTATTATTATTATTATTATTATTATTATTATTATTATTATTATTATTATTATTATTATTATTATTATTATTATTATTATTATTATTATTATTATTATTATTATTATTATTATTATTATTATTATTATATTTTATTTTTATTATTTATTATTATTATTACAACCATATTCCAACTCCCTCAGCTCATTCATTAACATTTTTCATCCGCTTCCAAATTCATCACAGTCTATTTAAAAAGTGCCGCATATCTTCCACTTCCTTCTGTCACACAACACGCATTACTTATCACTACACAGCCTACATCACTTCTTGTCCTGACCTACTGATCCTGTCCTCAACTTCAGCTAAATCTGTGGGCTTCAGGGAGTGCTATAGCAACATGCATTTGATTTTTTCATCAGTGGACTCCATTCTTTGGTCCTAGCTCAGACCAATGCAGCAGATGTGGTTTTTAGCTATAGCTTTCTAGCACTCTTGAGTCAAGAGCGCATTGCAAACCACAACAAAGTAAGTCATGTGGCTTAAGCTAACCTAAGCTGTAGGTGCTGGTAATCCTTAGGTTGGACCATGCCTAATAAAATCAGTGGTTATATATATAAATAAGGTTTGTAGCCATAGATTTCTCACAGCTATCTCAAGCACTCCATTGTATATTGAATGTCAGGCTTTAGTGTCCGTTTCAAGCTCAAAAGCATTCTTCAAGGTTTAGTTAATGGGATACTTTTACGGCACTGCTTCCCTTGTAGAAACAGGACAGATGGAGTGTAGAAGCTTTATCTGATCCTTAGGAAGTTTCTTGATGGTGGATAAAACCAAACACTGACTAGCAATGAAATCAATAATAAAGTACAGTTATAATTGATTTTTCCCCCCCAATGTGTAGCTAGATGCTAGATAGTATGGTATACAGTAAGAACCTCTCTCCTTTCAAGCACTATAAATTAAGCTTATTAAAGATATATACAAGGTTTGGTAATTCAAGGTAATATTATTTTACACACATATCCCAAACATACACAGAGCACACACACACACACACACACACACACACACACATCCTTTTGCCTTCCTGTGCAAGATACAGTCATCACCATTTCCAGAATAATAAAGTCAAACTGAACAATCATGGCAAACTACTGGGTAGCCCTAGCCCTAGCCCTAGCCCTAGCCCTAGCCCTAGCCGTCAGCACAGTGTCAACAGAGGCCTACCAGTTATTATGGAAATGATTCTTTGTGAAATGAAAATGTATTTATTTTATCACAATCTAAAATCTAAGTCCATAACTATTTCTGTAAATAACTATTTTCAGAATCCAGTACACTAACTGTGGCTTCCAGAATCTTTTACAAGCATAGTTCTGTTTTCTGCATAAGCAGTGCAATTCAATTGCCAGGAGCATCCAGACTAAGTTGTTTTCATGTACCATTCCAATATAAGCCCACATTATTTAAGACAGGTTTTCTGTTCCTATTTTTTTCGGGTGAACCAATGGGAAATGAAACATAAATAGCCAAGTGTGTAGCAATATTAAGTTTTCCATCCAAATCCCCTGCGAGGGTTCACCTCGCTCACTAATAATAGCTGCCAAATTGGATTCATTTTATCTAGTCACTGAATCTGGCCACTGAACCAATACAAGGAGGACATTATACAATCATAGTATTTCATGGTATCGGGAAATATGACTAATAGGCAGTAGTTCATTATTTAATTATATATTTTTGGTCTGGTCATGCACCTTGCACTCTACAGTTATATGACCAAAAATACTAAACCAAAAAAACTTAAATAGTGCCAAGAAAATAGTTGACAATATATAACTACCGACTATTGATGAACAATCTGAATTTCTGATCATCAGAACCAAAAGTTACTTCTGTGGGATATCTTCATGACGGCTAACATTGGATATCCTCCTCGAGCTTCTTGATATGATGTTCTGCTTAAATCTGCAATAATAAATCCTCTTTAGATCTTCAATGTTTAGAGCAAAAATAAAATTCACCAGTGGGTGAGAACCATGTAAACCATATGCGATAATTACAGGAGTAACAGATACTGTAGTCTCAAAGTGACATGGGTTGTCAGGGTCATGGCCGAATTGTTCACAGGAAAAGTAAGTGGAGAGCCTTTTATTGGATATATCAGAGTCACGTGATAACCTTGCAAATAAAGTAAGGACGACTACTGTTGAAACGATGAAGTAGTAGATTATAACCAACAGCTTTCTCTCAGCATTGCTGATCTTGAAGGTATGTTTTGATTTTATCTCCCTAAACAAACCACCATATTTCTATAGTCACAAAAAACAGAGTGAAATTCACAGGGATTTAATGGGAGTGTTGGACCAAGAGTTTTGGTAGAATACATATATGCCAAATTATATGGGAGTCATTAATAAAATATGGGCTTGTGCAGCATGAGGTTTAAAACTGATATGAGATTCATTAATCAAATATGGGCTTGCACAGCATGGTTTAATAGGAGTGTTGGACCAAGAGATGGTAGAATATACTTTATTATAATTATGAGAGTTATTAATAAAATGGCTTGTGCAGCTCGACATTTAATCAGACTGTTCGACCAAGAGAGAATAGAATGCCAAATTATATGAGAGTCATTAAATATAACTTGTGCAGCATGGTTTAATCAGAGTTTTGGACCAAGAAATAGTAGAATATATATATGCCTAATTATATGAGAGTCATTATTGTGCAAAATGGTTTAATCAGACAGTTGGACCAAGAGATAGTAGAATATATATATGCCTAAATATATGAGTGTCATTAAATATGGCTTGTGCAGCATGGTTTAATCGAAGTGTTGGGCCTAGAGATAGTAGAATATATGTGCCATAGTGAGTTGTGAACATGCTTTTAGGGATGACCAATACCCAATATATAATGTACTACCACACATGTTAGCCCATAGGATAAGATTAAAGAGCAGTTATTTCTATATAGTTCATTTCTATTCCTCCCTACTCCCTTTATTCTGTGAATCAGAGCTATATTCCCATATATTATATACTGTAGTATCAAAATTATTTATATATAATTATATTATATATTATTGTGATGGATTGACTTATCAAATCAACAGCAAACCTCCATCCCCCAATCCCTCAAATATATTTTTACCTAATATTTAGAAGACTTTTACCCAAGTGGACACATTATGATGATCCTTTTCCATTTAAACTAGTAGCAACAAATGAGGGCATTGCGAGGTGAGTGTTGGTGTGATGGATATGGTGTGAGGGTAAGAACATTAAAAAAATAGTAGTTTGAATTCTAATAATGTTAGATAGCATTGTTTGGGCCATTGTCATATCCTTAGCATAGCTGTAGCTTGTGTTTGATGCTACCATGGTGTTGCAATGCTTGGATTGTTATATAGATAAGTACTATTATTTAGATGGCAAATTCTAAACAGAAATGTGCATGTGGTAGTGTTGCTTTGCAAGGGATTTTGTTAAGCATACTTGGAAGCAGAAGATGGGAGCACACTACACCAAGAGAGAGGTCATCAGGCAGTGTTTTCTGCAGGAATTATCAGAGCACTAAAGGGAATGCAGAAGCTGACAAGGGCTTGTTAAAATGATAGTTTCCACTATTAACACTGTTCATTGTGTTCAGTATGCTCTACATTATTAGCACATCTCTCCTCTATCTACTTATGCACCAGTTATCCTTTATTCTTCCTATATTCCAACTATGTAGCCAGTTCTCTCTTTCCATAGAATGATAGAGAACAAGTTTAGTTTACCAAGATTGATAATAGTTTCTACACCTCATGAAAAAATGGCATATCCACCTCTACAACTAGTAAATTATGTAGTAACATCAGAATTAACACCACAGTGAGTCAGTTTGACCCATATTGTGTAATTAATTGGAACTGATAAGTGTTATCATGACTGCAATGATGCAATAGACTAGCTAATGAGCCACTGATTGAAATACAATTTGTTTGAAGTCTCTAGCTGCTACGATGAGGTTTGTACGTTGAAGATCACTGGACGGGATGACGTCTAGTTCTAGGTGAGTAGACACTGTGTGTACTGCACTGCAAAATACTTCATATACAAGCCACCAGTGCTTGTTGTTTTCCAGAAAATCCTGTAATAATTTTAGAAGTTTTTAACCTAGTTGATTATAAATGTTATCGTGTTTGTGTTAGTGAATTCAGTAGGTAATGTAGTTTGTGTGCATGTATGCAAATATGTGAAGTTTATCACAGTTATGACAAAACTACATGCCTAATTTGTTTTGCAAGTTGAAACCGATTACCTCTGGAAGAAAGGAATGAATCGTATGATAATTTTTTAAATCATAATTCTTCAACTGTTATTTCCTATGGCAGTTGTCACCACACCCACGATGTGAAGTGCATATAGTTGCACCAAGACTAACTCTATCTACATGGTTAACTGCATATGATGTCTGAACCTTTGATTACCTACAGGGTAATCTTGAAATATTATCAGCAAAACAATAGATACGCTATCTGGAAGTTGGTATTCATTGAGTTGACCTCCATTATCCTCATGTCAGCTATTAAGAATGCAGCCCATTCTCACTTTCCAGTTTTCTAGCATCATCTTTACTGCTGTTTTCTCAATCTTTTTCTTCACTATGACATCCCTATTAACATAAGCCCGCTGATTTACGGAGGGTGTCCTGTTCATTGTTTAACAGATGAACATGTGAATACATACATGCATAGAAACATAGATAGGATCGTGCATGGCAACACCATTCAAATCTCACTTCACTCTCCAATCACGTAAAACAAGTCTTTGGATGCAGTATAATGTTGTTGTACATGATTTTAAATAATCTAATGGTTGCAGTATGCATGAGTACATTCTTGTTTCCTTTATGTTTTGACATGAATATAGCTCTATTTGTTGGCTAATGTGACTGGACTCATAAATATTATAGTGCTATCCACACTGGCACTCAAGTTGTGTCAATATAATCTATTTCAAGAATGGGCCTTGGCAGGCTCTGCTCAAATTTCTACTTCACTTTTATTCTATTTTTTACCATTTATTCTAATTTTCTCCTCAATTATGCTCAGTCATGCAAACTAACCATCAGATCATGTTGATCATTGATTCATTTCCATCATGGACTCTTTAAAAATCTACACATAAAACTCTGTTTTTCAATGAATATCATTGAATTCCTTGCAATATAAATATACTATTACACTAATAGTTGTGTACTGTGGCATAAGAGAACGTATAAGTTCTAAACTTTGTTTTGGGAAATCAAAGGTAACCATGGAAACTAGTGCAAGCTACCTATTTGGTATAATAAGTAATGTCTACTTATTTTTACATAGTTGATGATGCTCAGAAGCACTTATTTTTATTATTGCATAATCCACAAACCTATTCAAGGTCTTAGTAAAATGTTAAACATTGAGAAGCAAATTTTGAGTTGATTTATTTTATTCCACTATGTCTGCTGAGAGTTTATTGACTTTTGATTGTTGTCCCTATACACCACAATAAGAGGCTATAGGAAGCTCCCTCGTAATGGAGTTAAATACTATACTATATAGCATAACAGAGGATGAAAAGTGTTCCTGTTACAATATACTGACCTACCTTATCTCCTTTGTCAAACATATGGACACACTATATGTTATTTGGCTTTGCCAAAATTTGCAATAAAATTAGAAATCCTTGAAAATTACAGCCTTTAAGTATATATACATAGAAAGCTAATACTTAACCTTCCATGCTCTGCACACATGACATCTTCCACATTTCTGCATGTAATGTTGGGCATATCCAGAGGTATAGCTTCCAATCAGGTCAACCCTGACCACTTTCCCTGACTTACTCCCTGTAGACTACACACCATTACCTTTTTCTTTCTTTCCCTGATCTAGAAACAAGTCAGCAAATTATCTAGAATCCCCCTGACTATAATGTTTTAAAATCACAACTATTATACTACTACATCTAATATATTTATGGACTATATCAAGGATAATTCTGCACCCTTGAATATTTCACACATATTCATTACCATGTGTGAAAGAGTGTATGCCTTTGATTTGACATGGACCTTCAACTTTAATTGCACTGTAGTGTGTCTGCTCATAAGTGTAATCCTATGCTATATTATGAATCACACACAGCATAAATAGCTACAGGTGATTCCTCGATCAGTTTGTGAAGGAGTTGACAGAGATATTAGATGCTGTGTAGGGGAAAATTTCCAGTGAGAGATAAAAGCTAATTGTGGTCAGAGCTGTCTATATGCTGTGGTTCACCATAGTCAAGTCATACCATTACTATGAGATGTGAAGCTTATGCCATGGTAAAGCTCTAGCTGAATGGTGAGCTGAAGGTCTGGGTGATGGAAAAGATGATGCATCAGAAGCCCCAACACTTCAACCAGAGTGGAAGCTGAGAATTGCTGAATGCACATCAGCTTCTGATTCCCCTTTGATGCTCACTAATGGAGAAATCATTAAAACTTAGATAGTGTGATAGTTGACTATACACCTCAACCGTGCAACCAGTTTGGACTAATAATATGATAGCAGCTGTTAGTAAGTTGACTACATACTTTTCCATGTCATAGTCCTAACCTTACATCACATGATGACATCATCAACAGGGTTGATTCTAGAGAATTTGTTGACCTAGTTCAAATATGGAGAGGAATACATAATGGTGTGAATAGAAAAAATTTCAGTAAAACTTTTTCTAATCCACACCCAATTTTTTCTCTCTATAATTTGTTATACAAGAATTAGTCTGTGGTAGAAGTCAGGAAGAGTGCTCAGGTTTCACCTCATTGAAAAATAGACCACAAAATCACAATCAGACAACTAAATGAACAAATATGGGAAACATTTGTACGCAGTGTGGAAGATTAATATCATGGTTCTCTAGCACATCACTAATCTGGCATTGCTGATCTTGCCTTTCAGTAAAGGACTTTAAAATCATGAATATGCAGTATGTTATGTGTGCATATGTAGTGGTGGATAAAAAAGTACAATTTTTGTTTTTCATATATTTTGATAATCAAAAATTAGACTGATGTTACTGAAAGGAAGTTCAATGTACTGCCGGACGACTTGACCTCAACTGCAAAACTAATCATGAGTGTAATAACTGGGATCAATTGAAGCAGGAGTCCAAGCAGACAGCATCCAACATGGATGTATTTTATTTTTCTTGTTACTTGGAAGGGGATCTAGCGTGCATTGGGAACTAGATTTTCCAGAACAGTGCAGCTGTTAGCATAAACCACCATAAGCTTATTGAAAGTGAGCTGTATACTTGAACCATGCCTGTATTGAAATAACCAATAATAAGAATACAGCTATGAATATCATGCATCTCATTACCTGAAATGACACAAAATGGCGTTACATGTGAAAAGGTTGCAAACAAGTTTTCTGAAGAGCGATACAACTTGGCTCGGTCAAAGAAAGTGACGATAAAAGGGAAATCTGTTGTGAGAGAATAGAAGATCGATACCATCACATTATACACATGAGAAAGTCTATTATGTCAAATGAGAGTTCATTGAAAGAAACACTGCTGTTGGTGGTTATTCCTCAGGGGGCTATTGGTCTACAATCCCCCAAAATCATAAAATGATGACGATGATGATCATCATCATCATTGTGGTCTTCATCATCATCATCATCAAATAATGTTTATAAAATCTTAAAGACAAAAGCTCCATTTCTCTGGATGGTGCCATTAAAGTGTGGCATGTATATCCATGCATTAAGTTAGCTGAAACAAATTCATGAGGTTACCAGGAGGTAGTCATCACAACTCCTTATAAGGTAGACATGAATAAAATTACACATTATTATCGATTTTCTAGGACTTTCGACAATCAATTGAGCCAACAACAATCACACGACAACTATCAGCCGGTCAGGTTGTAGATCCCAACTTATATGCAGCTAATCAATAACCTCACAGGTTCTATATACAAAAGGGAACACAAAGAAGATCAATTACAGTATACAAATATTTTACTGTGATGCAATAGAGCCCCAACAGTGAGAGATTCCTTTTTTGGTGTCATTTTGGTTAGGATTCTAGTCTTATGAGGAAAGAAGTTATGTTTAGAGGAAGATTATTTTAGTGCAGCAAGAATGTGGTAATAAATGTGCACATGTAGCAAGCTAGCAACATTAGTCAATAGAACTCCCAAACAATGTTCTTGTTCCTGCTTCCCATAATGTAAAATGAATTTGACTCTATACTTAGTGTTTCATATACAGGGTGTAAACTTAAAACCAATGGGCATATTCAATGACCTACAACTTATTAATTCCCCAATGCTTGCAATTTTAAGGCGTGTCCACACTAGGCCAAAATGGAAGTTTGGAGTGCATCAAGTCCTGAACAACATTTGATTCAATACACATCAGAACAACTCATGCAAAAATAAATTATTTGTTTTTCCCCTCTTGTGCATGTGGTACCTACAGATCTAAAGTAGACCTGTACCACTGAAGAGAAAGAAAATAGGGCCTAAGTCTCAAGCTCTATTGTCAAAGGATGAAAAGATGATGCTCTACTAATCCACGAATCTCCAATGAAAAAAATGAAAAAGTAACTAAGAATAAACATCAGGGGTGTAGCCAGGGGGAGGGGTTGTAGCTGGCCCCCTCAATGTGTGGTTAACAGTAATTGTACAGTGATGACTCGTGCATGCCATGTGACCATAATACAGTTTCCATTACATTGCAATATATCACTTTATAAGTATTTAAAAGCTTAGTTCACCATCACAAGCTGAAGGGGAGAAATGTGAACCTTATAGTATTGAATAAGTTATAATATCAGGTGTTTGTGACAGTGATCAGCTTCACCATCCTGGATCTAAACATCCTAGAGTGGAATCTGATACATTGCGATGCAGAGATAGAGCAAGTGATATCGATGATTTAGCTAGCGGTGATATTCCTGATATTGACAAGTACGAGTTGTTAACAAATCATTTCAGACCTGGCCTAAATTACAATTTTCAAAGGTTGCTAATGCTTCCACATTTCAACCTAAGTTGTTAAAGCTGTAGCTTTAGCTAGTGTCTAGTCAGTTACGCTTCACAATAGCTGGAGAGGACTAAATCATACACACACTCCCTATACTGACAAGTTAATAATATATACTTGTGAGTCACCCTAAAAATACTAGTGATCACCCTAAAAATATTGACTCGTGATCACCCTAAAAATGCTGACTCATGATAGATTCCAACTTGGCACATTGTATTTCCTGTAAAATTCTAACACCACTAAGCTATCAGAATGTACACACAGCTTGAAGCAACACAGCAGCTGTTAAATTTGCCAATATCCCTAGCTGGCTGGGTATGGAGGTATGGGTTCAGGGTTCTTGAACATGACACACTCGATTTGACCTTAATTTATTTATTCACATCTCCGCTATAATATAATGAATATATTCCATGTCTTGCATACACATAAACTGTAAGAGTGTTACTTGTAGAGTTGGTGTGGCTGACTTACTCTGAAAAAAGTAAACGATAGTATATAGACAACCAGGAATTGGGATATGCAAACCTATGACAGAAGAAGCAATTTGCAAGATAACATTAATGCATCATTTGAAATACAGTGATTGTCACAACTTACATAGCTTCACGCCGTATTGTTGATATTATCAGTATTCCAATTGATGCCACAAAGCCGATAAAGTAAGTGAAAAATACAACAACATCAACTGTTATGGATTCTGGTTTGGGATCTTGTCTCCTGTTTGGACAGTGTGGCACACAAAAGTTGGAAGCTGGTTCACGAAAGAAATTCTCTCGGCAAGCAAAACGACCATGTGTAAGTATTATTCAGTATACAGATATGTACATTAATAATGTAGACATCTTTAAAATTAGCAGTTCAGTTATAAATTAGAATAATTATAGTTATTGGTATAAATGCAATTTTTTGAATCTATTTTTCCATAAAACAGTGGAATAACATGAGGTGACAATGCATATTATGTATAGTCTTGCATAGCCAGAGACTTTGCTGATTGGTACAGGGTAGCAATCACTATGGGGTCATAATAAGTAGAACAAGAAATACTGATCTCATGCTAGTAAGAGACAAGACGAGTTATATATTCCATTTCACTCTTCTTTAGTGAATATAGACCAAATAAATGAAATTCATAGGGTTGAAATAATTCTGAGCAACCTTCAACAATTTATACAACTAGATCTCGGGATGGATAAAGTCCTTCATCTGGAACGTTTGGAGGCAGATCCAAACTCGAGTGATGCCTCAAAGGATTGGCTCCACTGGTGGAGGACATTCCAGAACTTTCTCGCTGTCCTCGACCGAGAAGGTTTGGACAAACTCGGAGTACTCACAAACTTTCTGTCTCCTAAGATCTACCAATACATCGAAGACTGTGGGGATTGCCCAACGGCGATTGAGACGCTGCAAACTCTCTATATAAAGCCCATCAACAAAGTCTATGCCCCACATATCCTTGCTACGAGGCACCAACAGTCCTCGGAGATCATGAATGAGTACCTTCAGGTCCTCAAAACGCTTAGCAAAGACTGTAAATACCAGAATGTCTCCTCAGTAAAATATCATGAGGAGAGCATTAGGGACGCTTTCATCTCTGGTATAACTTCTGGACTTATTCGCCAAAGGTTATTGGAAAATAATACTCTGGACCTCAAGACTATGTTTGATCAAGCCAGATCACTGGAATCAGCAGCGCACAGCTCAGAGTCATATACGGCAACTCCCCTATCATTCAATGCTGCCGTCTTACCAGCAGACAATGTTCTACCAGACTGTGACCCGGCTGTCACCCTTCTACTCTTGTTACAGCATCTTGTTTTCAAGGACAGAAGTGCTTCTTCTGTGGCTACCAAAGGCATCCTCGCTCCAAGTGCCCTGCTCGCGATGTCACATGTTCCAAGTGCCAAAAGATGGGACACTTTCAGAAAGTTTGCCGAAGTGGTGCCCCACCCCTGTCTGAAGGGAGGACGTCTGCCACAATGTGGCGATGAATGCTCGCTACCATCTCCGCTGAGGTGCCCCTGTCACTTGCTAAGTCGACGACCATGGTGAACGTAGATGGATTTGAAGCCAAGGCCCTCGTTGATAGTGGGAGCTTCATCTGGGACTGGTGAAATCGGCAGCTCTTCATGTCTACCCTTCGTCAGGAACAATATCGATGGCTACATCCTCCCTGGCAACGAACGTGAGCAGTTATTGTCTTGTTGGCCTCGTATTTGGGGGTAGAACCAACCCCTGGGTAAGCCTCTCTGTCCTCCGTGAACTGTGTGCTGACCTCATACTAGGCTTAGACTTCCAGACGCAACATGAGAGGGTTGTTTTTTAATGTGGTGGTCCTAAGTCTTCGCTATCTATCTGTGGTCTAAGCACTTTGAATATTAGCCCACCACAGTTGTTCTCTAATCTAACAGATGACTGCCACCCGATTGCGACCAAGTCACGCAAGTATAGTCGCGAAGATTCGCTATTCATTACTACGGAAACACGATGGCTCCTGAAAGTAGGGATTATTGAGCCTAGTAAGTCCCTCTGGAGAGCCCAAGTTGTCGTTGCAAAGGGTGATAACCACAAAAGGAGGATGGTAGTAGACTATTCACAAACTATCAATAGGTTTACACTATTGGATGCTTTCCCTCTTCCACGCATAAGTGACCAGGTAAACTCCATTGCTCAGTACCCGGTATTCAGCACTATCGACCTACAAAGTGCATACCACTAAGTTCTGCTTAGGAAGGAAGAACGGCCATATACCGCATTTGAGGCAAGCAATGGCTTATACCAGTTCACACGGGTCCCATTCGGTGTTATTGCGTGTTTCCAATGGGAAATGACCGAATTTGTGCATAAGGAACACTTAGCCGGTGTTTCCCCTTATTTGGACAACCTTACCATATGCGGAAAAGACCAAGACGAGCATGATACCAATCTGGAGCTCTTCCTCGCGGCAGCCAAACAGAGAAACATGACCTACAACGATGAAAAGAGTGCCTTCTCAACTAGATGCCTCGCCATCCTCGGTTGCATTGTAGAAGAGGGTGAGATCCGCCCGGACCCTGAGCATTTGAGACCTCTTCGAGAGCTTCCTGTCCCCACAATATCAACTCTCTCAATAGATGTAAAGGGCTATTCTCTTACTATTCTCAATGGATTCCTGGATTTTCAGACAGAATGAGACCCATAAACAGTTGCAATTTTTTTCCATTGTCTGCTGATGATATTGTGGCTTTTGAAAGCCGAAAGAAAAGTATTGAAGAATCGGTAGTAATGGCCGTGGATGAGGAGTTACCTTTTGAAGTGGAGACGGATGCATCAGAACCAAGCTGGACATCCTGTAGCTTTCTTCTCGAGGACACTACAAGGGCCCGAGATCCGACATCCCTCCATCGAGAAAGAGGCCCAGGCCATCATAGAATCTATCCGCCATTGGAAACACTACCTAACTGGACGACATTTCTGCTTGAAGACTGACCAAAAATCTGTGTCCTATATGTTTGACCAGCGACATAAGGGAAAAATCAAGAATGATAAAATCATGCGTTGGCGGGTAGAGCTGTCCTGCTACAGTTATGATATTATCTATCGCCCCGGAAAAGAGAACATACCACCCGACACTTTCTCCCACAGTACCTGTGCTGCCTCCCTAGATGACTCTTTGTACCTGCTGCATCAGTCGCTTTGCCATCCTGGTATTACGAGGATGTCCCATTTTGTTCGTAGCCAAAACCTACCTTTTTCCATTGAAGAAATAAAGTGAATGAATGACAAATTCTTGTCGGATCTGCTGTGAATGCAAGCCCAGGTTCCATCGATCTGTCAAAAGCCACCTCATCAAGGCAACTCAACCCTTCGAGAGGTTGAACATCGATTTCAAAGGACCTCTCCCCACTAACAACAAGAACTCATATTTCCTCAACGTCATCGGTGAGTATTCACATTTTCACTTCGTTTTCCCTTGTCCTGATATGAATGCCAGTACTGTAATTGAATGCTTATCATTGCTATTCTCTGTCTTCGGGATGCCGGTATTTGTGCATTCTGATCGAGGACACTCCTTAATTAGTCGTGAACTGTGGTCCTACCTTGCTGGGAAAGGAGTATCAACAAGCCGCACCACTCACTATAATCCTGCAGGCAACGGACAAATAGAGAAGTGCAATGGGACTGTGTGGAGAGCTGTCACGATGGCCTGCAAATCAGATAATCTCCCCATCAAGTATTGGCAGAAGGTCCTCCCTGATGTCCTCCACTCCATATGCTCGCTTCTCTGTACGACTACTAACGAGACTCCCCATGAGCGTCTCTTCCATTTCTCCCGACGGTCTACATCCGGAAGCTCCATCCCTACCTGGCTGACTTCTCCTGGGCCCGTCTTCCTCAAGCGTCACGTCCAAACCAGAAAAAAGGACCCACTGGTCGATGAGGTGGAGCTCATTGAGGCGAACCCCCATTATGCTCACATCCGGTATCCAGCGGTCAGGGAAACGACCATGTCTACCAAGCACCTAGCCCTGTGTGGTAAACTGTTCTTCTTTCTCTTTCCCATTCCCTATTAGATACTTTAATAGTTGCTACTATATAAACAAGCCTATCTCAGACTTATGGCATTCAGGCTTGTCGCTGCTCTCTGCCTTTCTTTATTCAACTCTCTCTGGATATTTGTACACATCTGCTCATGCTGATCTTGCTAGTCTCTGTTTGTCTCTGTTCATCTTCATCCTGACTTTCCTTTCATTGCTAATGCTGTTCTCACTAGTTACCTTTCTCTGTTCAGCTCTCTCCAGACATTTCTTTCAAAATCTGTAATGCTGTTTGTCTAGTCTCTGCCTTTCTTCATTCAGCTCTCCTGGATGTTTCGTTCCTTGACTGCTAATGCTATTCTCTTCTGTACCATTATACATTTAGATATTTCTTTTCCTCAGGTGGTTTAGCTGTTCTTCCCTCTGTTTCCCGCTCCCTGTTAAATATTCTGATAATTTCCTTTACATTTTCATCAAAATCATCCGTTTCGATTTCTGTCTCTCTGCTCTGTAGCCTATCTTGCACGATGTCATTTGTAGATTAATGACAGTCACTGCTATATTTTGCTTGCTGAGCTTGCTCAGTACCATGAGACACATACAGTATGACAACCATATATAGATAATGATGTCACTGCAACGGTAATTAATTGTATAGCTTATCATCATAAGCAGGGGGAAAGTAGAGGTAGATAAATGCTTTATATAATCAGTGGTGTTTGCCATCTAGCCTTCTCGGTAACCAGAGCTAGGGATGTCAGAATCCATGGCTCATTCCACAATTGCTGCCAGGGTTCGGGTAAACCACCATCAGCGTGTTCCAGTACTCCGTGTCCTAGCCCTACCATGCGATAGGCAGTGAATGATCGCCAACAGCTAGTTTAAACCCAGTGGTTAGGCCCTATTGGGACTTCGAGTGTTCTGAAGAGAGCACCGAGGGGAGTGAGGGACCAGGCAGCAAGAAAGCTGCCTACGGTAGTGGAGAATTTAGTGGCTGGCAATGATCCTCTCACTTGGCAACATCTCCTACTTTTTAGCACATGCTGTCTGTCTCAAGTTACCAGGAATGGAGGGTAGTGCTGAAGCCTGTCATCAGTGGGGAACAGATAGATCAGGGAGGAATTGTCTTAGCTAGGCTCAGAGACTTCTTGGAAGCGGAGATACAGGAAGTCTGTAGACCCCAATGATACCCTGGCTTCCTGAGTGTTGGGTAAGTTGGAGGAGGGCTATTATAAGTGTACTGTGAGGCTTGTTTGCTGGAGTGACCACTACTCTGGAGAGCCTGAAGCTGAAACACCTTGCCCCACATCATCGTTCCTTCATTCCTGCCCCTAAGGCTGAGATGTTCTCTATTGCTATCACAGAGTAGAATGTCAGAAGGGCCATCATTTCTTTCCCTAATGGTTCTTCTGTTGGTCCTGATGGCTTACAACCCCCAACATCCGAAGGTTCTGCAGCTAACAAAGAGAGCGCGATCCTCCATAGGGGTTTCACTTTACTAGTGACCCATATCCTTAAGGGAAAGACCCCAGGCCATATTCGACCATACTTTTTTGGAGCCACTCTAGTGTAGCATACTGGAAGAAGCATGATGTGTACGACCAACTGCTGTTGGATGCATACTGTGGAGTTTGGCTGGAAATTATGCCTGTGCACTTGCTCTGAAGGAGCTTCTGGACCTGCTAGCCCCACACGAACTGGGATTTGGGGTCCCATGGTGCGTGGAAGCCACAGTTCATGCTGCCCGGATATACTTGCGCTCTAGTTGGACGAAGTGATCGTGAAAGTGGACTTTAAGGCTGTTTTTAACAGAATTCGATGGGACAAAATTTTGCTTGCAGTGGAGGATTTTATTCTTTACCTCCTTTCATTTGTCCACACTGCCTAATATGAGCCTTCATCCCTACTGTGGGGCAGTGATGAGGTACAATCTTCGGAGGGGCTCTAGCTGAGTGATCCCCTGTGTCCCTTTCTGTTTTGTCTGTCAATTTACAAGATGGGTGCAAAGCTGAAGTCTGAGTTGGCAGTCTTTTATCTGGATGATGGGACCCTTGGAGGAAGAAGGGAGAATGTGACAAGTAACCTGAAACTTTTGTGGAGGAGGTATGTGAAGTGGCTGCAGCTAAACAGGAGCAAGACTGAGCTCATCACATCTGACAATACCACCAGAGGAATAGTTCTTCCGACCTACCCAGGATTTTGTGTGGTCAACATTGAGAGCATGCAGAGTTTCTGGGGTCACCAGGTATCAAGTCATTGTATTTCATGACAGGTCCAAAAATATATAGCTTCATTACTACAAAACAAGCTAGAGATTACCATGCAGTTTTCCATTTCTTCTATCTAACGAAGACGAAAACAACTAAAACTGAAACTAGAGTACTCGCTCGAACCGCTTGTAGGGATCTAGCAGATTCCAGTTACACCAAAGTTATATTATAGTAAGTATAACAGAAATAGCGAGTAAGAGGAGGAAACTTACCTACTTATAGACTATTAAAGCTTACAGACCCTTAAACTCGTACTGAAATAACTGTACTGAAATAACTCGAAGACAAACTGCTCCAGTGGCTTTGTATAGTTGTATTGCATGTATGTTCATCACATGGAGAAATGATGGCCTCGTATACTTTAACTACGTGTATATTCATCAAATGGAGCTATGAATGGCCTCATAAGGAGGAGTACTCGAGCCATAACAGCAGTTAGAGCACAAGTTATTCTATATTTACATAGTTATCGTCGTCGGTGTCGTTGTCGTCTTCTTTTTCGTCATCGTCGTCGTCTTCTTCGTCTTCGTCGTCTTCTTCATATTCTTCATCTTCTTAGTCTGTTTCATCTTCTTCATCTTCTTCGTCTTCTTCGTTTTCTTCGTCTTCTTCGTCTTCTTCATCTTCTTCATCTTCTTTGTTTTCTTCGTCTTCTTCGTCTTCTTCGTCATCGTCATCCTCATCGTGGTCATCGTTGTCATCGTCATCATCATCGTCATCGTCATCATCATCATCGTCATCATCATCATCATCATCATCATCATCATCATCATCATCATCATCTCATCATCATCATCATCATCATCATCATCACCATCATCATCATCATCATCACATGCAGCAATGAGTGGCCGCATATACTTATACTGCATGTATGTTCATCACATGCAGCAATGAGTCACCTCATATACTTGTACTGCATGTATATTCATCAAATGGAGATATGAGTGGCCTCGTTAGGAGGAGTACTTGGTCCATAACAGCAGTTACAGCACAAGTTATTCTAGATTTACATAGGTACATAGCTTATGCCCTACAAACAGTTTCTGGCAAGTAATGCATTCTAGTCTCCTGATATTCAGCCATACCAAAGTGAAGTTTTAAATAAAACCCACTCATGTAATTATTTTATATATTGCTCAGAATCCAATTCAAACCACCTCTGAAGATATGTTGGATCTGATGGGCATTGCAACGCAATTTCCTTATTCAAATTCAGTGTGTGCATGACTACATATCAAAAGTAGAGTGTGGACAGACTGTCTTAAAGACTTCAAATTCTAAGATGCCTACAGCAATCAGGTGGGGCAGTGGCTTTGAGTGTGCAGTATGGGCAGCCTTACAACTCATCATCATCGTCGTCATCATCGTCGTCGTCGTCGTCGTCGTCGTCGTCGTCGTCGTCGTCGTCGCCGCCGCCACCACCACCACCACCACCACCACCACACCACCACCACCACCATCATCATCACAACTGGAAAACAACTCGAAATCATTCATGATCAAGCAGCATGTAGGAAACTGAAAATTGAGCTCACTATAATACTAGATGCAATGGAACTGTTCGTCAAGGCAACATACTCATTGCAAGGTGATGGGCCATTAGTGTTAGTAGCCTATCAGCGATTAAGTCTTCTGTATTCTTATGTCTCATCACAATACTATCCAAATGTGGCTGCAGTCTCTAAGCATCTGTTAGGAGGAAATTCTACATGTGAGTGCCAACTGATAGCTTACGCCGAAGCTTGTTGTGTCCCTGCCTACTCGTACTTCAATGCTGGCTATCTTCCATTTAGCTGTTGTTACGGGACATGTCAATTTAAAACAGCAGCTCATTTCTTGACCACAATTATGTTTAGTTGTACATCACATCAGATTTCAATTATACAGGGTTGGATGCCATAGGGTTTGTTATGTGAAGGCCTACTGTGGTATTGGTTGAATGATGGGAGTCATGTTCATTAATTAACTGGCTAATTAGTTCCTTATAATTGTTTAACTTGTTTAAACTCCTTGCACAGTGTGTATATTATATATATTATATAGAAGTCAGATTTTTGTTGTTGTTGTTGTTATTGTTGTTGAAACCTTTATTACAATTATCCCAATTCAACTTTAATTGCTCTGTAGTGTGTATGCTCATATATGAATCACACATAGCTACAGGTGATACCTCAATCAGTGTGTGAAGGAGTTCTAAATAACAGAGATATTATATGCTGTGTAGGGGAAAATTCCCAGTGATAGATAAAAGCTAATTGTAATTAGAACTGTCTATATGCTGTGGTCACCATAGTCAAGTCAAACCATCACTATGAGATGTGAAGCTTATACCATGGTAAAGCTCTAGCTGAATGGTGGGCTGCTCTGGAGTGATGGAAAAGATGATGCATCAGAAGCTCTAACACTTCAAGCAGAGCGGAAGCTGAGACAAGTTGAATGCACATGAGCTTCTGATTCCCCTTTATGCTCACTAATGGAGAAATAATTAAAACTTAGATAGGGTGAGAGTTGACTATACACCTTAACCCTGCAACCAGTTTGGACAAATGTATGATAGCTGCTGTAGTTAGTTGACTACATACTTTTCCATGTCACACACATTATGTCATTATAAGGCTAGTGAACTGCATGTTAGGATGTCTGAATTCCAGTCTATGCTGTGATGCTTTCTGCATGTGAGTTCTCAATATTCAATTAAACTATTGTTATTCTCGAGTTATTCAGGGTCTGGGGGTAAGAACCAGACTGGTGGCCAGCAATACCGAACGAACCAGAACTGTGTGTCAGCACTTCCGTTCCGAAAGGCAGTGCCCGTGACATATTGGTGGCAGCGGTGGGATCCCAACAGAAGTTTCAGCACCGCAGACTTCAGAATTCAGCACCGCAGACTTCAGAACTCAGTACCGCAGAGATGTCGAAGCCCATCATGAGGAGTAGGCAGACCACTGAGGGTTTGGCAGTTGAGACAGAAGTAGAGAACAATGCCAATTCCGCTAGCACTGTGACGGTAGGAGACAGTAATGCAGCATTGTTTCTTCTTGTACAACGAATGCAGGATCGCGAAGAGAGAATGGACGACCGGGCAATAAGAGAAGAAGAAAGAGAACGTGAACGTTCGAGATGGGAAGACAAGAGGGACCAGGCATTTGCAGAACGTTCGAGACGGGAAGACGAGAGGGACCAGCGCTCCTCGCCAAATTCTCAACAAGGAGGACGGGAGATACCACGAGCAAAACCGACAGAAGTAAGCAGCAGGAAGTCCAGTGGAAACTGGAAGAAGCAACCAAAGAGCGCAACAACCCTCCTCGACTTGAAGACCTCAATTTAGCTGTCGCCCTGACTGCCCGAGAGTGAAGCTGATCTGGTGGAGGCTGAGATCGTCTGCAAGGTGGTCATACCTGAAAAGGTGAGAGGACAAGATGTGGATCGGATACTTCTGGATACAGGAGACGGCAGAACAATGGTAAAAAGCTGCTTGGTACCTGACACTGCTAAGACGGGAGAAGTAGTGCAGATGGAGTCGTACACTGGAAGGGTGGAGTCCCATCCCTTGGCTAAGGTGGAGCTGGAAGTTGCCCATCGCAGGGTCACACTGACAGTGGCTCTGGAGGAGCATGGTAAATATGATGTGCTATTAGGTACTGACTTTCCAGGCCTGTGGGAGCTGGGTCGGCAGCTGGTCAATGCCCAGGCTCTCCAGATGGTGCAGACCTGATCTCAGATAAATAGGCGACCAGGAGCCTATCCTTGAGTGTCCCAAGGGAGAAGCTACCTCGGAAGTGAGCGAAACTGAGTCAGACTATGAAAAAAATGATGAACCAAGCGAATTCACAGAGGACGAACCCTCAACCGAAACAGAGATGACAGATTCTGAGAGGAAGAAGCCCTCTAAATCTGCTAAAAGGGCAGAATGAAAGGCCTGGAGAGAGAAGGTCCTGGAGAAAATGCTTCGGGAACAAGATAGAGGAACATTTAAAGAGCAGCAGGACGAAGATGAAACCCTGGACGCACTTCGTCAACAGGCCAAAACCACGGATAGTCCTTTCACGATGAGAGATGGACTATTATGGAAGAGATCCACTGATAGAATGGGTGAGGATGTGTTGTTGTTATGTGTTCCTGTGCAGAAGAGAGGAGTACTACTGTCTCTGGCCCACAAGCCAGGACATTTGGGAAGGGACCGAACACACAGAAGGTTGGCAGATGAATACCACTGGCTAGGTATGTATGCTGATGTGCGTAAAATGTGTCAAGCTTGTGGTGAGTGTCAAAAGGTTGCACGTTGGAGGAAGCAGCCAGCCCCACTTCGCCTCTACAGGTGATAGATGAGCCATTCTCGAGCATTGGGATGGATATGGTTGGACTACTACCCCGCACCCGAGCTGGAAAGAAACATATTTTGGTGATTGTGGACCATGCAACGCAGTGGCCTGAGGCGATAACACTGCACTCTACAGACAGTCAGAGAGTGCAGACGAACTCCTCATTTTTTTCACCAGGACAGGCGTACCGAGGGAGATCTTAACAGATTGCGGATCGAACTTCACAGGACGGCTGATGAAGGAGCTGTACCGGTCACTGGGAATAATGGGACTTCGAACAACCCCATACCACCCAGAAGGAGACGGACTCGTGGAGAGGTTCAATGCAACTCTCAAGTCCATGTTGAAGAAAACCTTAAAGCTATGGAATGGTCAATGGGACTTGGCCTTACCCCATGTTCTGGGGGAATACCGAAGGGCCCCACACGAAACTACAGGTTTCACCCCTTCTGAACTGCTCTATGGGAGGCAGATCAGGGGACCACTCCAGAACTTGAAGGAACAGTGGACAGCAAGGGAGGGGACTCCAACCGACATTGTGACGTACATAACAACCGTGCAGGATCGATTCGAGGAGCTACAAAGGGTATCCCGAGAAAGAGAGGAGCAACAGAAATCGAAATACAAAAACCATTTCGACCGGAAAGCACGGGCAAGGTCATTCCTTCCAGGAGACCTGGTCTTGTTGAGGACTCCACCGAAGGGACAGAGTCTTCATGCTGAGTGGGATGGCCCCTACCCGGTGATACAACGATATGATGAGACGACATATGAACTTCATATGCCAGACCATCCCAGGAGAAAGGTAAAAAGGTATATTAACCTATTGAGACCTTATAATTCTCCAGCTTTGGGCTGCCTGAATGCAACTGAGATCTTGGAAAGAGAGATGCCCGACTGCTTCAAAGATGAGGAAGGCGAGTTGCTACCCGACACAGAAGCAGCCGACCTGGAACTGGGAGAGAGAGAGAAACTGCAGCAGCTGATGAAGAAACACCGTGCTTGCTTCAAGAAGAAGCCAGGATGTGCTGCAGGTCAAGAGATACGAATTGAGACAGGAGATCGACAGGACCGACCCGTCGCCTTTTATAGTCAACGGCTCAAAGGAGCAGAGACACGGTATACAGTTACCGAGCAATAGTGTCTGGCGGTGGTGGAGGCTGTAAGACACTTCCGGGTATACCTCTTGGGGGCTATTTTTCACGTGGTAACAGACCACAGCAGTCTGCGTTATCTGGAAAACATGAAAGACGAAAACGGCAGGCTAGCCAGATGGGCACTCAGCCTACAACCATATATTTTCGAAGTGATCCACCGACCAGGCAACCGGCACGCGAACGCTGACGGCATGTCTAGACAGGCATGGCCCACCTACCAGACCCCTACCCTGATGGAAGGACAGCTGCTGCCGTCTCGGGAGAAGTAGAGGGGGATGTCACAGGTTGACACTTCACTCACCAACACTGACTCTAGTGGATTAACCACAACAACCACTTAGCTAGAGCATAACAAGTGACTATGTAGTTATGCCATGAATATGATTAGTAAACCCACTGAACAGTGCACACATTACGTCATTATAAGGCTAGTGAAGTGTGTGTTAGGATGTCTGAATTCCAGTCTATGCTGTCATGCTTTCTGCGTGTCTGAATTCCAGTCTATGCTGTGATGCTTTCTGCGTGTGAGTTCTCAATATTCAATTAAACTATTGTTATTCTAAAGTTATTCAGAGTCAGGGGGTAAGAACCAGACTGGTGGCAGCAATACCGAACGAACCAAACTGTGTGTCAGCACTTCCGTTCCGAAAGGCAGTGCCCGTGACATATTGGTGGCAGCCTCAGCACCACTCCGTACTCCATAACTCAACTGTGTAGGGGCAAGCAAAGATACCATTTCATGCATGACCTGGTTCCCAGCAATCTTGGCTACAAGGCATCTGAGTGTACATCCAACTGCGATGGGCCTAACCCCCCCATCCTTCTTCTCGAGTGCAGTCAGATTAGCGCCAAAGAAAAAGGGACGGACAGAGACAGGTGTCCTACCCTCCAAAACCAAAGTTTCAATAGCAGCTTCATAATCAGGGTAGTCCTCTATATAATCAAAAACCTGGTGAGAAACATAGTTGACCAAGGTCATGAACTTGTCTGGGGCACGAGCGCCACCTTCCTCAATGAAGTTAGTGAATGTCCGGTGCCAGTGCTTCCACTGTTTGGCAGCTGTAAGTGAATTCGAGTCCAAGTCGGGTTTCAGCAGAGTGTCCATGGCGTACTACCGTCTCAGGTAATATTAGTTTTGTAAATTGTAGTGACCAATGATAATATGGCTTTACAAAACTAACACCAAAGATAAACAGAATCAATAGAGATGAACAGAGACGAAAACTATCAACAACAGTTACACACAGATGGTCACCGAGTCATAGTACGAATCACGTGATAATCACCATACTCATAATAATAGAGTTCAGAGTTCACGACATAAGTCCACTGGAAACAGACCACTGATTTATGGGCTGACTAAGATATATAAACCTGAGGTTCCCCTCAGGCCAATTGTGTCTTGTATAGGTGCACCGTCATATAATCTTTCGAAGTTCATAGCACATTATTTGATATCACCTCTAGCTTGAAATACAATTTATCAAAGTTAATGTTTGGCACAGCATGAGTGTCTTGTCAGTTATGATGTTTCCTCTTATTTTACCAATGTTCCTATTGATGAGGTCATGGAAGTAATTTTTGGAATGTTGACGAAAGATAAGAGCTTGCATGAGAAGACTACACTAGGTGCTGACGAGATTTCTGAACTGTTGGATTGTGCCTAAAATCCACTTATTTCAGGTTTCAAAAGGGCAGCAATGGGTATCTGCAGTGGTAGCCAACCTTTGTACGGAAATCTTTGCACTCACAACTGTCCCACTGAAACCAAGGTTTTGGAAGAGATATGTGGCTGACGCATTCTGCATTGTGAAAAAGTGAAGTGAGCAGGAGTTGTTGGACCATCTGAGCAACATCAGGCCATCCATAAATTAACCATGGAACTTGAAATGGACGGATCGATGCCCTTTCTGGATTGTCACCTACACAGGAAGGAAGATGGAAGGCTAACTGCAACCGTTGACAGAAAACCCAGGCTCACCAACCGGTACCTTGATTATAAATCACATCATCCTATCTATGTCAGAAGAGAAGTGGTGAAGAGCTTGTATGATAGAGCCAGGAGAGTAGTGACTGAGAAGGAGGACCTTAGGAAGGAAGAACATCATTTTAATAAAATCTTTATAGAGAACGATTATCCGCAAGCCTTCATCAACCTTTCATCTGCAGATAAAATTAAACACAGAAAGGAATATCAGTACACCGATACAGGCAATGAGGGTTCTAAAAAGAAGGATCCTATGGTAGTGATTCCTTATCCAGCACGGATGAGTGAAGAAATCAGGAGGCTCTGCAGGAAGTTCAACATCAAAGTCATTTTCAGATCGGGAAGAACTCTGTGGACACACCTGAGCAGAGTGAAGGATGTTTTGCCAGCTAGTATGCACTTGTGCATTGTGTACCGCATCCCTTGTAGCTGTGTGAAATATATACTACATAGGGGATATATACCATGACTGGAGACCAGAGTAAAATAGAAAGTGTGCTAAAGAGAAGTCTGCAATTGCTGAACATGCATTGGATAATGGAAATCCTATTTTGTGGGAGGAAGCCACCATCTTCAGTGAAGTAGGAACATATAATGGATTGGGGTGGGCCCTCCGAACCGATGAATGTTGCTGTTGGGGGAATGCATGCAACCAATCACTAACACAGACTATTTTTGAGACCCATATATATATTTTTAATAAGACTAGTGGACTAGTGAACAATGAGCAAAGAACAAATGCATGTTTTATAGTTAATAGAAAAAAATAATTTATAGTTTCCAAAAAAGTTCTTCCTTCTCTCGCATCTAGAAATAAATTCTGAGTTTATGGACTTCTGTGATGATTTTCTTGAGACCAGATTGGTGGTTTAGAATGTCACAAATAGTCTGAACTCTGGTCACTTTATGGATTGTGATACCATTCAAGGGTGTAGCCTTGATTATATCTGGAATCATTTTTAAATGAATTTACAACTAATCCATGTTGATATCACTGCCATACAACTCTTTCAGTCTTGCAGAAAGTGAACACTTTTGCCATTTGCACTGTCCACCAACAACGATTCAATAGTCTTCACGAAAATGAAGTTTTCTTGCTGAAATTGTCTATGTAGTTCACCCTTCACACGGTCAATTGCCTCAAAATACTCCTTTCTATAATAATCCTCAATAAATGTGAAGGTATGCTGTGGTGCTCCATGATCTAATCTCCTTGGAAACTGTCTTTGGCGAGGTAGAACAGGAGGATCACAACACACTTTCGAGGCTTTCACTACTACAGAATTATAGAATGATGATCGGTACGAATTCTCTCAAGTGATCGAATGCACAAGTCTACAGCCATAAAACAGTCATCAACATTAGTCTCCTCTGCCTGAAGGTTAATAGACAGCTGTTCATTCATACTGAAGATTAATACCGATAGCTCCAATCCAAAATATGTGCAGAATTTATCCATACGATAGAATACCATTTGCTCGTCTAGAACAGTCATCCATTCCATGAGAAGAAATCTCCATTGTTTCCCTTAGTGCTTCATAGTTGTTGATTATGGCTTGCATGGCACCAGTACAGGTAGTCCATCTAGTTGGGCACAATGATTTGATTTTAGAACCATGATTTGATTCCTGTTGTCTTTGCACATGCTCCAAAATAACTTCTCTTTTAGGGGACACCTTGATCATCTGTATCATATCCATAGCAAAATTTAGTCCTTCCTCCTTGATGGATTTGACTTTGTGGACTACTTCTTGCAGACATAAATTGATACATTGGGCTAGACAGTGTACTGGTATAGCAGATGGAAACTCCTCTTGAAATCGTTTGCCAACACAAGTAATGTGTCCTTGGCACCGTCGTAACCTTGACCACGACAATTCTCAAACTGCATCCCTAACCGAAGAAGAGCATCTTTAATTGCTGTGTAGATAGTCTCTGCTGTGGTGTTATCAAGCTGAACAGCATCTTCATTTATTTCATACATCTCTGAAACCCACCTAATGCGCTGTTCCCTATTACTAATGTCTCTAGTTTCGTCAGCAAGCACTGAAAACCAACGTTGGGGCAACATATAAGCCAAAAGGGAACGTAATAGTTTATGATCATTAGCTCATTAACTATTAAGGGTGACTGGTATTCACGTTACTTAATCCAGGCACATTCTGCTAAAGCTTGGTCCAATATCACAGTTAAGTTGGACCCCCCGGCATGGTCATTTGTAACGGATAACCCTTCGCGTAACAAGCAACGCAAAACACGAAGTTGATTGAGTAAGCTTAGTCTTCGGTTCTCAGATGCTTCATTTAATTGCTTTTGAAGTTTGAGGCCGATAGGTTCACTCTTCGAAGCACTATATGCAGAAAGAGCATCTTTGTGAGCACAGGACAATTTATGAATTTTGAATCTTCTAAGAGCTTTTTTCCAGTTACAATTTTTTCCAGTTACAAAATCCTTCAGTTGAATAGGATAGATCAGCTTTTGTACTCATAACACTCAAATTGAAAAAAGAAATAATAACAATAAGCTTTCAAAGAAGTGCAGCACAGATGAAGCCATGGGTAGCTTTCATACCAAGATGGCATAAAGCACCTTCTATGAATATTTTCCCCTGAACCATTGACTCTTTCACTTTTTACCAAGATTTTAGGATCAGTTGGTTGAGATATTTATTAATATAATAATAATAGCTGCTATAAACCCTCTCATTACTCTCCACACTGTTCCTCACTGAAGGGATGGGTGTGAAATTACAAGGGCTACAGTGAAAACCCCTACCTATTTAAGGACAGCTGTTGTTGGGGCACTATAATAGTAGTAACAGATGCTCAAGTTCATACAACCGGATACTAGCACTTTCATACAGGATAGTAAAAGGTAAACATTGGGACCTGAACAGGTGTCCATAGTGGTAGGGGTCACCATTGGGCTTAATATCAAGTCAGCCTATCACCTCAGGCTCTATGCAAAGGAGGATGTCATAGTTGACATATACTAGCCCACTTATACCCAGTACAGGGCCTACAATATGCCACTGTAGGCCAACTCGCAGCTAAGGTCTAACGAGGCATGGCTAAGATGTGGCAGTGGGAGGGAGATACCAGGCAGACACTCTTGACAACACTTGGATAGATAGGTACCTTAAGTAATTTGACAGACAAAACTTGACCTTGTGGAATCAAGAACCCTACAGTGAAGGGATATATCAGAAACCCCCATAAACAGGAACTCTAGGGCCATGTGTCATTAATGTAAGAGCATGATACCATGTCCTGATGTTGGCATTTAGAATAGCCAGCTTTCTGGCTGTCGGGTCCCTCGCTCCCCTCGGTGCTCTCTTTAGAATTCTTGAAGTCCCAATAGGGTCTAGTGTAACAGCACTGAGTGTAAACTAGCTGTTGGTGATCAGTCATTGCCTACCTCATGGTAGGGCTAGGACACGGAGTGTACTGGAACTCTCCGACGGTGGTTTTCCCAAACCCTGGCAGCAATTGTGGAATGGGCCATGGGTTCTCACTCCCCAGCTCTGGTTACCGAGAAGGCAAACATTACAGATTATATAAAGAATTTATCTACCTCTACTTTCCCCCTGCTTATGATGTCTAGATCTACATAATAAATTACCATTGCAGTGACATCATTATCTATATAGTAATATGGTTGTCATACTCTGTGTGTCTCATGGTAGTGAGAAAGCTCAGTGCAAAATGTAGCAGTGACTGTCATTAACCTACAAATGACATCATGCAAGATAGGCTACAGAGCAGAAAGACAAAAATTGAGAAGGCTGATTTGGATGAAGAGAAATTATCAGAATATTTAACAGGGAGCGGGAAACAGAGGGAAGAACAACATTACCACCTGAGGAAAGGAACAGCTGAAATATCTAAATGGACAAAGGTAGAGAAGAGAATGGCATTAGCAGTCAAGGAAAGAAACATCCAGGAGAGCTGAATGAAGAAAGGCAGACACTAGAGAAAGCAGCATTAGCAGATTTTGAAAGAAATGTCTGGAGAGAGCTGAAAAGAGAAAGGTAACTAGTGAGAACAGTATTAGCAAAGAAAGGAAAGTCAGGAGAAGATGAACAGAGACAGACAGAGACTAGCAAGAGCAGCATGAGCCTATATGTTAAGAAATATCCAGAGAGAGTTGAATAAAGAAAGGCAGAGAGCAGCGACAAGCCTGATTGCCATAAGTCTGAGTTAGAGGCCGAGAAGGGCTGGTTTATATAGTAGCAAGTATTAATAGGGATGGGAAAGAGGAAGAAGAACAGCATTACCACATAAAGAAAGAAATGTCTGGAGAGAGCAGAACAAAGAAGAGCATTGACTAATAAGAGCAGCATTAGCAGGATGAAAGAAATGTCCAGAAAGAGCTGAACACAAAGGCAGACACTAGCAAGCAAGTGAAAGTTCTAGCAATGCAAACCTCTACACTGGCTAATATCCACACTGTGTCATCATTGTCATGCTTAATATGGAAACCAAAATGCTTCACCAAATGGTAAGATTAGTCTACCACACTGTTTGAGTATGCATCTGTGAGAACTATTTGTGGAAATAAACAGCAAACTATTTTCAACAAAACATAAAGAAATGCAACAATGTCTTCACCCTCGCATCCTTTATATATAGCTCTCCATAATGCCAGAGTGAAATTGACTTAGCCCAGCATCAAGGGGCAGCACATTTTTAATGTAAGCTTGGTATAATCCAGCTGTACTTACAGAATGTGATTTTATTGCAAGACCTTATATGTTTTTCGACCATACTATTTTAGAGGCGTTCTTGTCATGTCAATTAAGGTTTCAAGGGGAGCACTCAACTTCTTGGAAGCTTGAAAAAACAGTATAATAAGATGATGGACTTCACGCGTACAGCCTGCGATCCAGGCGTCGCCTGTCGACGACGTCCACTTTCAATCTTGAGCCGTAACCTAGTAGTATCCGAAAGTTAGATTGCAGTGGAGATTAAGGGGTAGCCTATAAAAACAATCTTGCCCCAAGGGGAGTTACAGATTTTGTATTATTTTCTGTTGGCGTCCGTCCTAATTGTCATCGTCACTCTCAGTTGAATGGAGCTCAGTAAGGCTGGATCAGATGGAAAACAAGCTTTAGACTCCAAAGGGACTTCTCTTGGAAGAAGACGACAAGATGACCAAGTGAAGGGGGGAAAAATGAAGCTAGTGCAAATTGGAATTCTGTGCATTGTAATCTTCATTGTTTGGAGTTTGTTGCTAATACCTATTATATTTTATTATCTACCCTTACCTCAGGTAAGTTTTATGCTAGTTATATAGCTATGCATGGTTAAAAAATGCATGATATCATTATGGAAGTCGCACATTGTGAAAATAACTTTTGTGCTTTCAAAGATGGTACTTGCCACTGTAAAGCTCACCATGTTCAGCAACTACAGTGTTTTTAATGCAGATTAGGTTAAATTCAATATGCGAGCTCCACCACAGATTTTTCTGGTTTCCAAGTTGCTGCCTTTGAGCGCAACAATGCCAAAAACTTGCTAAACTAATGTACCCAAAAGGGCAAAGTGAGACAAGAAAAAAAGAGACCAGACAGAAAACTAGAGCAATAGGAGAGACAATGAAAGCATAAAACACTAGCCTTCTCTACTACTAAGTTGTTTTAGGTGCTTTTAAAGGCAAGATTGGAGTTCAAAGAAACTATGTTAAGAGGCCTTCGTGGACTGGTGTGCTTTTAGGTGACTCCACAATTTTTACATGCATGCAAGGCCACAATATTGCTAAATATTTATGGGACACAGAACAGAAATAAACTCACTCAAGTTCTTTACTGACGGCAGTAGTGGTAAAGGATTTTACAAGGGAGTGATACTTTATTGCAACATATTCATGTTTGGTAAAGTGTTCCTGCTTATGGTTCATGATAACTTTCCTATAGTGATAAATAAGAGGAGAAGAATGTAAAAAGAAAAACAGTTTTAGCTGCCAATAGAGGCTTCTACTGAGACATTTTTATTTATTGGCTTGTTTGTTAGTTTAGTTTCTTATAAATTATTTCAAGTACTGACTTTTTTATGGTCGCATCCCATTCTGAGTCGGACATCTGCAGTCTATGAATATTATGTGCAAGATTATTAACTTAACTTGTTCAATTATTGCAGGACAGAGAGGAGGATAATAAAACTGATTTGGAGCTGCTAAATGGTAAACAGTGTACGTAAATGTATATATTATTATTA
>JAQNBH010000008.1:12707554-12732554 GCA_028752905.1 Cladorhizidae sp. MBARI D1340-BT2 | reverse complement strand
ATATGAAGTAAGGATGACTACTGTTGAAACAATGACGTAGCAGATTATAACCAACAGCTTTCTCTCAGCATTGCTGATCTTGAAGGGGTATTTTTATTTTATCTCCCTAAACAAACCATGTTTCTATAGTTTAAAAAATAGAGTGAAATACACAGTTATATGAGAGTCATTAATAAAATATGGGCTTGTGTTGGATCAAGAGATAGTAGAATACATATATGCCAAATTATATGAGAGTCATTAATAAAATATGGACTTGTGCAGCATGGTTTAATCGAAGTGTTGGACCAAGAATATAGAATATATATATATGCCAAATTATATGAGTCATTAAATATGGGCTTGTGCAGCATGAGGCTTAATAAGAGTGATGGACAAAGGGATAGTAGAATATAATGTGCCATAGTGAGTTGTGAACATGCTTTTAGGGTGACCAAAATCCAATATATACCACACATGTTAGCCCATAGGAAATAATTGAAAAGTCATTCTTTCTATATAGTTCACTCCTGTTCCCCCCTACACCCTTCATTCTGTGATCACAGCTATATTCCCATCTATTATATACTGTAGTACCAAAATTATTTATAACAATGGATGGACTTGTAAATCAACAACAAACTTCCAGCTCTCCACCCCTCAAATATATATATATATATATATACCTAAGTACTTTTACGCAAGTGGACACATATTATGATCCTTTTTTAAAACTAGTATATAGTAACAAATGCAGGGCATTGTGAGGCGAGTATTGGTGTAATGACAGGGTGTGAGGGAAAGAACATGAAAAACAATTAGTTAGAATTCTGGTATTGTTAGATTGCATTGTTCGGGCCATTGTCGTATCCTGGTGCTTAATTTTGTACATTATAGATGCCACCATGGTGTTGCAATGCTTGGATTGTTATATAGATAAGTAACTGCTATTTAGATGGCATATTTTGAACAGAAATGTGCATGTGGTAGTGTTGCTGTGAGGGATTTTGTTAAGCATACTTGGAAGCAGCTCGCCTTGAAGATGGGAGCACACTACACCAAGAGAGAGGTCATCAGGCAGTTTTTACTGCAGGAATTATCAGAGTACTAAAGGGAATGCAGAAGCTGACAATGACTTGTTAAAGTGATAGTTTTTACTCTTAACACTGTTCATTGTGTTCCGTATGCTCTACGTTATTAGCACATCTCTCCTCTATCTACTTATGCACCAATTATCCTTTATTCTTCCTATATTCCAACTATGTAGCCAGTTCTCTCTTTCCATAGAATAATAGAGAACAAGTTTAGTTTACCAAGATTGATAATAGTTTCACCACCTCATGAAAAATGACATATCCACCTCTACAATTAGATCTCGTTGATAAATTAAGTAGTAACATCAGAATTAACACCACAGTGAGTCAGTTTGACTCATATTGTGTAATTAATTTGTAACAGGAACTGATGAGTGTTATCATGACTGCAATGATGCAATAGACTAGCTAATGAGCCACTGATTGAAATTGATGTCTTTAGCTGGTACGATGAGGTTTGTACGTTCCCTTGAAGATCATTGGACAAGATGGCATATAGTTCTAGGCTGACTAGAAACTGTAGGTACTGCACTGCAAAATACTTCATATACAAGGACACCAGTGCTTGAAAAATGATGTTGTTTTCAAAAAAATCCTGCAATAATTTTACAAGTTTTTTACCTTGTTGATTATAAATGTTATCGTGTTTGTGTTTGTGTTCAGTAGGTAATGTACTTTATGTGCATGTATGCAAATATGTTAGGTTTATCACAGTTATGACACAATTACATGCGGAATTTGTTTTGCAAGTTGAAACTGATTACCTCTGGAAGAAATGAATGGATCACATGATAATTTTTAAAAGCATAATTCTTCAACTATTATTTCCTATGGCAGTTGTCACCACACCGAAATAGTTGCACCAAGACTAACTCTATCTACATGCTTAACTGCATATGAAGTTTGAACTTTTGATTACCTATAGGGTAATCTTGAAATATTACTCAGCAAAACAATAGATATGCTTCCTGGAAGTTGGTATTCATTGAGTTGACTTCCATTACCCTTTCAGGTCAGCTATTAAGCATGCAGCCCATTCTCACTTTGCAGTTTTCTAGCTTCAACACTACTGCTGTTTTCTCGATCTTTTTCCTCACTATGACAACATTCATATTAACATAAGCCCTCTGATTTAAGGAGGGTGCTCTATTCATATTTGTATAACAGATGAACATGTGTATACAACTATACATACATGCATAGAAAGATAGATAGGTGCATCATGCATGGCAACACCATCCATATCTCACTTCACTCTCCAGTCACATAAAACAATCCTTGGGATGCAGTATAATGTTGTTGTACATGATTTTAACTAATCTAATGGTTGCCGTATGCATGGGTACATTCTTAATTCCTTTCTTTTTTGACATCAATATAGTTGTATTTGTTGTTGTTATATTGTTAATGTTTACTGGACCCATAAATACTATAGTGCTATCCACACTGGCACTCAAGTAGGGTCAATATAATCTCTTTCATACGGGTGCCTTGTCATGCCAGCTTGCCAAATAAGCCTTGTATAGACATGGCACCCTGAAGAGATGTACTCACAGGGGGAATAGAGATCTTCCTGGGTTACCTATTCAGGAGTTACAGCTCTTGAAGGGAACTACATGTATCTTTATACAGCAGCCTCAATTTTGAAAGGCTTGTCGGACTATGCTAAAATTTCTACTTCACTTTTGTTCTATTTTTCTTTTTTTTCCATCAATTATTCTCAGTTATACAAACTGAACAAAAGCTAATAGTTAATCTTCCAAGCTCTGCACAAAAGTCTTGCACATTTGTGCATAAAATGTTGGGCATATCCAGAGCATCCAATCAGGTCGACACTGAGCACTTTCCCAGACTTCCTCCCTGTAGAATATCCCTGATCTAGAAACAAGTCAGCAAATTCTCTAGAATCCCCCTGAATATAATTTTTTTTAATCACAACTATATACAATTGTATATTATTATAATACGTATATATTTATGGACTATATCATGGATAATTCTGCACCCTTGAATATTTTGCACATAATTCATTACCATGTGTGAAAGAGTGTATGCCTTTGATTTGCTATGGACCAACTTTAATCGCTCTGTAGTGTGTATGCTCATAAGTGTAACCCTATGCTATATTATAAATCACACACAGCATAAATAGCTACAGGTGATTCCTCGACCAGTGTGTGAAGGAGTTCTGATATTAGATGCTGTTTAGGGGAAAATTCACAGTAAGAGATAAAAGCTATTTATGGTCAGAGCTGTCTATATGGTGTGGTCGCCATAGACAAGTCAAACCATCACTATGAGATGTGAAGGTTATGTCAAGGTGAAGCTCTAGAAGCTCTGGATTGATGGAAAAGATTATATCAGAAGTTCCAACGCTTCAAGAGGAGCGGAAGCTGAGACACGCTGAATGTGCATGAGCTTCTGATTCCCCTTTGATGCTCACTAATGGAGAAATCATTAAAACTTAGATAGGATGATAGTTGACTATACACCTCAACCCTGCAACCAGTTTGGACTAATGTATGAAAGTGCTGCTAGTAAGTTGACTGCATACTTTTCCATGTATAGTCCTAACCTTACATCACATGATGACATCGTCAACAGGGTTGACTCTAGAGAATTTGTTGACATAGTTCAAATATGGAGAGGAATACATAATGGTGTGAATAGAAAAAATTTCAGTCAAACTTTTTCTAATCCACACTAATTTTTTCGTCTCTATAATTTGTTGCCATACAAGAACTAGTCTGTGGGAGAAGTCAGGAAGAGTGTTCAGGTTTCACCTGATTGAAGGATAGACCACGAAATCGCAATAAGACAACTATATGAACAAATAAAGGAAACATTTGTATGGAGTGTGGAAGATTAATAACATGGTTCTCTAGCATATCACTAATCTGGCATTGCTGAGTCTTGCCTTTCAGTAAAGGACTTTGAAAAAATAGAGTACATGTACTAAATTCATGCTGGAATGTAATTACTGGTTGCTCCAATTGGTTGGATTTGCCGGCAACAGAAGGTATTGATGTGAATGTGGTTCGAGTTATTTGGATGACATCATAAATGGAAACAAGTGAGGGTGCTTTCTGCATGTTCTGTTTGGTCTGTGAAGCTGATCTCTCCTCCATACCAAGACACAAAAGAAATTAAGTTATGAATCATTAGCACTTGTTTATTGTGAACCTCCAGCAATGGTAGTGAGAACTGTAGTGTTATTTCCAGACAGTCTTTTCTCCCCACAAGTGAGGTAAAGGGTCAGTTAAGCAACTCCAGTTTACCACAGGAAGTTCTATAATGATGCTCACAAAGTAATAATTCCACAAATTCTAGTCCTTATTAATATAGACACAAAGTTAGTAGTTCATATATTTGCTCTTCATGTTTCTTTCCCTATTCATGGTCATTCTCCATTTGTTATTCCTCGCTAGTTTATACTACATAACTGAGAATGACTCTAGATAAACCTGGTAGTTCCACTGACACCAAGTGTGAAGTAGCTGGATATCATATTAGTTTATATATGTGCTCTTTATTACTTGAGAGAGTTTGCAAACTCACAAAACTTTAGTTGTTCATCAATTGTGCCCAAACACTTAAGTCTGTCCAGAAATAATTACTGCACTATAGACATGTTTTTTTTGCTCTTCAAAGTCCTTATAATACACAAAATGTAGTTTAGATTTAACCACATGATGGGTGATTTGTTACTTGAATGAAGTTATCATATCTCAATGTCATCACTTCTATATATTTCTCAGAACAATAACATGCATTTCTATTCTGCTATTCAATATCATAGTGTTTAGGTCTATGTAAATCCCTACTACATTACAATGTGTGCACCCGATCCACATTTACCAACAAATAGGATGAATATCAAGGCAGCTCATCATATTAATAGTACATATGTATTCTAATCATAAATATGCAGTGTATTATGTGTGCTCTATGTAGTGTGATAAATTAATAATACACGTTTATTTAATCATGAATATGCAGTGTGTTATGTGTGCACTATGTAGTGTGAGTATACATGTATCCTAATCATGAATATGCAGTGTGTTATGTGTGCACTATATAGTGTGATAAATTAATAGTACACATGTATTCTAATCATGAATATGTAGTGTGTTATGTGTGCACTATCTAGTGTGATAAATTAATAGTACACATGTATTCTAATCATGAATATGCAGTATGTTATGTGTGCAATATGTAGTGGATAAAAAAGTACAATTTTTGTTTTCCATATATTTTGATATAAACTACTAATAATAAATTAGACTGATGTTATTCCTTTTAGAAACCCATAATTACAAGACTGACCTTGTGAATAATCCAAAATAGAAGTATAGGGAGGGTAATACTAGTAGCCAACAAAAGATCTGTTGGAAGGATGACGGAATAAAAGAGGATAGCTGAGTAGCGTCCATTGCAACCAATAGGAGGAAAGTTTATGAAATAGAAGCCTAGACCTCCTGAAAAGAAGTTCAATGTACCGCCGGACGACTTGACCTCAACTGCAAAACTAATCATGATTGCAATAACTGGGGATCAATGGAAGGAGGAGTCCAAGCAGACAGCATCCTACATGGATGTATTTTATTTTTCTTGTTCTTGGAAGGATTTAGCGTGCATTGGGAACCATATCCTCCAGAACAGTGCAGCTGTTAGCATAAACCACCATAAGCTTATTGAAAGTGAGCTGTATGCTTGAACCATGCCTGTATTGAAATAACCAATACATTACAGTCTTGTAAGTTAATAAATATTGGGTTGTATTTACAAAGCATCTGCATGATAATATAACCGGTGTTACAATCTTGAAGTTAATAAATATTGGGTTGTATTTACAAAGCATCTGCATGATAATATAACCGTATAAGAGTACAGATATGAATATCATGCATCTCATTACCTGAAATGGCACAAAATGGCGTCACATGTAAAAAGGTTTCAAGCAAGTTTTCTGAAGAGCAGTACAACTTGGCTCGGTCAAAGAAAGTGATGATATAAAGGAAATCTGAGATCGATACCATCACATAATGCACATGAGAAAGTTTATTATGTCAAATGAGAGTTCATTGAAAGAAACACTGCTGTTGGTGGTTATTCATCAGGGGAATATTGGTCTATAAACAACCCAAAATCATAAAATGATGATAATGATCATCATCGTCTCATTGTGGTTATCATCATCATAATAATAATGATTATAAAATCTTAGAGAGTCAAAAGCTCCATTTCTCTGGGTAGTAGTGCCATGAAAGTGTGGCATGTACATCCATGCATTAAGTTAGTTGAAACAAATTCATGAGGTCACAACTACTTATAAAATAAAATTACATATCATTATTGATTTTCTGACACTTTCGACAATCAATTCAGCCAACAAAAATCACACGACAATTATGAGCCTGTCAGGTCAGAGTTGTGTGGTTTACAAACAGATGACCTCTTGCATATATGTGGTTTAGATTCCAACTTATATGCAGCTATCAATAACCATACCGGTACTATATACAAAAGAGAACACACAGAAGATCAATTACAGTATACAAATTTTTACTGTGATGCAATAGAGCACCAATAGTGCGAGATTCCTTTTTTGGTGTCATTTTGGTTAGGATTCTAGACCTGCACAGCCATCTCTTAGTCTTATAAGGAAAGAAGTTATGTTTGGAGGAAGATTATTATAGTGCAACAAGAATGTGGTAATAAATGTGCACATGTAGCAAGCTAGCAACACTAGTCAATAGAACTCCCAAAGAATGTTCCTGTTTCTGCCCCCCATAATGTAAAATAAATTTGACTCCATACTTAGTGTTTCATATACAGGGTGTAAATTTGAAACCAATGGGCATATTCAATGACCTATAACTTATTAATTCCCCAGATCTCCTCATGCTTGCAATTTTAAGGGGTGTCCATACTAGGCCAAAATGGAAGTTGGGAGTGCACTAAGTCCTGAACAACATTTGATTCAGAACAACACATGCAAAAATTAATTATTTGTTTTTCTCCTCTTACCTACAGATCTAAAGAAGACCTGTACCACTGAAGAGGAAGAGGATAGAAACTAAATCACCTGCTGTATTGTCAAAGGATGAAAAGATGATGTTCTACTAATCGACGAATCTCCAATGAATAAAGAAAAAAGTCACTAAGAATAAAAGGGGCTAGCCAGGAGGAGGGGGTGGTAGCTGGGTCCCCTCAATGTAATTGTGGTTAACAAGTAATTGTGCAGTGAAAAATGTGAACATAATACAGTTGCCATTACATTGCAAAATATCACTTTACAAATTTTTTAAAGTACAGGTAGCACCGTCTCAAGCTGAAGGCGAGATATCTGAAATTCATTGTTCTATAACAGACAGTGATCAGCTTCACCATCCTGGATCTAAATGCCTTAGAGTTGAATCTGATACATTGCAGTGCAGAGATACAGCAAGTGATATTGCTAGTGGTGATATTCCTGATATTGACAAGTACAAGTTGTCAACAAATCATTTCAGACCTGGCCTAAATTACAGATTTTCAAAGATTGCTAATGGTCACTCATTTCAACCTAAATGTTTAAGGCTGTAACTTTAGCTAGTGTCTAGTCGGTTACACTTCACAATAGCCGGAGAGGACTAAATCATACACACACTCTCTATATTGACAAGTTAATTATGTTTGTAATATATATTTGTGAGTCACCATAAAAATGCTGACTCATCATCGATTCCAACTTAGCGCATCATATTTCCTGTAAAATCTCAACACCACTTAGCTATCAGAATATACACAGCATGAAGCAACACATCGGCTGCTAAATGTCCCAATATCCCCAGCTGGCTGAATATATTAGGTATGGAAGTATGGGTTCAAGTTCTTCAACATGACACACTCGATTTGATCTTAACTTAATTTATTTACATCTCCGCATATATTCCATGTTTTGCATACACATTATTGTAAGAGTGTTACTTGTAGAGTTGGTGTGGTGGACTTACCCTGAAAAAAATAAACGATTGTCATATAGACAACCAGAGAATTGGGAAATGCAAACCTATGACAGAAGAAGCACTTTGCAAGATAACAATAATGCATCATTTCAAATATAGTGATTGTCACAACTTACATAGCTTCACGCCGTATTGTTGATATTATCAGTATTCCAATTGATGCCACAAAGCCGGTAAAGTAAGTAAAAAATACAACAACATCAACTGTTATAGATTCTGCTTTGGGATCTTGTCTCCAGTTTGGACAGTGTGGCACGCAAATGTTGAAAGTTGGTTCACGATAGAAATTCTCTCGGCAAGCAAAACGACCATTTGTAGCTATTATTTAACAAACAGTTATGTACATTAATATAGGCATCTTTGAAGTTAGCAGTTGAGTTATAAACTAGAATAATTATAGCTTTTATATCTTATTAATATAAGAATCTATTTTTCCATAAAACAGTGTAATAACATGAGGTGGCAGAAGCATGAACAATGTAGGGTGTCGGGTTCAGTTATGCATTATTATCATGTAGCATAGCCAGAGACTTTGCTGATTGGTACCAGTGTAGCAATCAGTATAGGGTCTTAATAAAGTAGAACAAGAAATACTGATCTCATACTAGTAAGTGACAAGGTGAGTTATATATTCCCTTTCACTCTTCTAGCCCAAATAAATGTAAGTGAGATGGTTGAAACACTTCCAAAATTGCATAACTTTATATTTATATAATAATAATATAAACATTTACGTATACTGTTTACCATTTATCAGCTCCAAATCAGTTTTATTATCCTCCTCTACCTCCTGCAATAATTTGAACAAGTTAAGTTAACTATCTGGCACATAATATTCATAGACTGCGGATGTCCCACACACTTCGCCCAGAATGGGATGCAACCATAAAAAAGTAAGTACTTGAAATAATTTATAAGAAATTAAACAAACAAACAAGCCAATAAATAAAAATGTCTCAGTAGAAGCCTCTATTGGCAGCTAAAACTGTTTTTCTTTTTTAAACACTCCTCTTATTAATCACTATAGGAAAATTATTACGAACAGGAAGCAGTAACCCTATACCAAACATGAATTTTTTACAATAAAGTATTACTCCTTCATAAAACCTTTTATTCACTACCTACAGTATGTCTATAAAAGAACTTAAGTGAGCTGTTGTGTGTCCTAGAAATATTAGCAATATTGCGGCCTTACATGCATGTAAAAATTGTGGAGTCACCTAAAAGCACTCCAGTCAAGAAGCAACTTTGGGACTCTTAACATGGTTTCTTTGAACTCCAACCTTGTCTTTAAAAGTACCTAAAACAACTTAGTAGTAGAGAAGGCTAACATTTTAGTGTTTTATGCTTTCATTGTCTCTCCTGCTGCTCTAGTTTTCTGTCTGGTCTCTTTTTTTCTTGTCTCATTTTGTCCCTTTAGGTGCATTAGTGTTATATAGCAAGTTTTGGCATTACTGCTAATGCTGTCAATTGTTCTGTTCACTTGGAGTGCCTTAGCACTAGCAAGTGCTAGTTGGCTTTTCCCCTAATGATGTGCATTGTTACCAAAAGCAAAACAAAACAAAACACTGTATTAGTAATAACCACGTATATATGCTCACGCACGCAATTTCACAGTTCTGAAAGCAATTTTCCACACAAAGGCATCAACTTGGAAGCCACAAAAATCTGTGGTGGAGTTAGCATATTGAATCTAACTTAATCTGCATTAAAAACACTGTAGTTGCTGAACATGGTGAGCTTTACAGTGGCAAGTACCATCATCATTAGCTTTGAAAGCACTAAAGTTATTTTCACAATATGCGACTTCCATAATGATATCATGCATTTTTTACCAATAGCTAATACATAAGCATAAAACTTACCTGAGATAAGGGAAGATAATAAAATATAATAGGTATTAGTAACAAACCCCAGACAATGAAGATTATAATGCACAGAATTGCAATTTGCACTAGCTTCATTTTTCGCCCCTCCACTGGGTCATCTTTTGCTCTTCTTCCAAGAGAACTTCCTTTGGAGTCCAAAGCTTGTTTTCCATCTGATCCAGCCTTACTGATCTCCATTCAACTGAGAGTGACAATGACAATTCGGATGGACGTCAACAGAAGATAATACAAAATCTGTAACTCCCCTTGGCAGGATTGTTTTTATAGGCATGAGTAGGCTACCCCGTAATCTCCACACTGTTTTTGCAATACTAGCAATATGTACGGACACTACTACGTTACGCTATAGGGTCTGGTTATGGCAAGACCTACAAGATTGAAAGTGAACCTCGTTGACAGGCGACGCCTGAAAGCTTATTTCGCAGGATGGATGAATGAAATCCATCATCTTAACTGTTATTTCAAGCATCAAAGAAGTTGAGTGCTCCCCTTGAAACCTTAATTGACATGACAAGGACGCCTCTAAAAATAGTATGGTCTAACAAACATATAAGGTCTTGTTGATTTGCAATAAAATCACAGCTATAAATCACCTTATATCACAGCTGGATTATACCAAGCTTACATTATAGTAAAATGTGCTGCTCGACTAAGTCAATTTTACTCTGACATTATTGAGAGCTTTAAAAGATGCGAGGGTGAAGACATCTTTATGTTTTGTTGAATATTGTTTGCTGTTTATTTTCACAAATAGTTCTCACAGGTGCATACTCCAACACTATGGGTCAAGCATTTTGGTCTCCATATCAATGATGACAGAGTGTGGACATTAGCCAGTATAGAGGTTTGCGTTGCTAGAACTTTCACTTGCGCGCTAGTGTCTGCCTTTGTGTTCAGCTCTCTCCAGACATTTCTCTCTTCCTGTTAATGCTACTTTTATTAGTCAATGTTTTTTTCTGTTCTGCTCCCTCCAGACATTTTTTTCTTTATGTGGTAATGCTGTTCTTCTTTCTCTTTCCCATTCCTATTAGATATTTTAATACTTGCTACTATATAAACCAGCCCTTCTCAGCCTCTATCTCAGACTTATGGCATTCAGGCTTGTCGCTGCTCTCTGCCTTTCTTCAATCAACTCTCTCTGGATATTTCTTAACACACCTGCACATGCTGCTCTCGCTAGTCTCTGTCTGTCTGTGTTCATCTTCTCCTGACTTTACTTTCTTTGCTAATGCTGTTCTCACTAGTTACCTTTCTCTGTTCAGCTCTCTCCAGATATTTCTTTCAAAATCTGCTAATGCCATTCTCTTCTCTACCTTTGTCCATTTAGATATTTCTGCTGTTCCTTTCCTCAGGTGGTTTAGTTGTTCTTCCCTCTGTTTCCCACTCCCTGTAAAATATTCCCTTACATTTTTATCCAAATCAGCCTTCTTGATTTCTGTCTCTCTGCTATCTTGCCACGATGTCATTTTTAGGTCAATGACAGTCACTGATACATTTTGCACTGAGCTTGCTCAGTACCATGACACACACACAGTATGACAACCATATTACTATATAGATAATGTCACTGCAATGGTAATTATTATGTAGAGCTACACATCATAAGCAGGGGGAAAGTAGAGGTAGATAAATGCTTTATATATTCTGTAACGTTTGCCATCTAGCCTTCTCGGTAACCAGAGCTGGGGATATCAGAACCCATGGCCCATTCCACAATTGATGCCAGGGTTCGGGTAAACCACCGTCGGCGTGTTCCAGTACTATGTGTCCTAGCCCTACCATGTGATAGGCAATGAATGATCGTCAACAGCTAGTTTACATCCAGTGCTGTTACACTAGGCCCTATTGGGACTTCAAGAGTTCTGAAGAGAGCACCGAGGGGAGCGAGGGACCAGGCAGCCAGAAAGCTGTCTACAGTATAGAGAATTTAGTGGCTGGCAATGATCCTCTCACTTGGCAACATCTCATACTTTTTATGCAGTCTGTCTCAAGTTACCAGGAATAGAGGGAAGTGCTGAAGCCCGTTATCAGTGGAGAACAGACAGATCAGGGAGGAATTGTCTGAGCTGGCTCAAAGGCTTCTTGCAAGCAGAGAGACAAGAAGTCTGTAGACCCAATGGATATTCTGGCTTTTTGAGTGTTGGGTAAGTTGGAGGAGGGCAATTATAAGGGTGTTGTGAGGCTTGTTTGTGGGAGTGACCGCTACTCTGGAGAGCCTGAAGCTGAAAAACCATACCCCACACCATTGTTCCTTCATTCCTGCCCCTAAGGCTGAGATGTTGTCTATTGATATTCCAGAGGAGAATATCAGAAGGGCCATCATTTCCTTCCCAAATGGGTCTGCTGTTGGTCCTGATGGCTTACAATTCTAACATCTGAAGCACTTGATGGGTCCTGCAGCCAACGAAGAGGGTGCAATCCTCCTGAGGGCTTTCACTTCACTAGTGACCCATACCCTTAAAGAGAAAGACCCTAGGCCATATTCGACCATACTTTTTTGGAACCACTCTAATAGCACTCCGGAAGAAGCCTGAAGTGTATGACCCACTGCTGTTGGATGAGGTTGACTGGAAATTTTGTCTGTACACTTGGGCTGAAGGAGCTTCCGGATCTGCTGCTAGCTACACATCAACTGGGTTTTGGAGTCCCACAGTGTGTGGAAGCCACAGTTCATGCTGCCCGGATGTACTTGCCGACCTCAAGTTGGACGAAGTGATTGTGAAAGTGGACTTCAAGGATGTTTTTAACGGCATTCGATGGGACAAAAATATTCTTGCAGTGGAGGATTTCACCTTTCATTTGCCAACTCTGCCTACTATGAGCCTTCATCCCCGCTGTGGGGCAGTGATGTGGCACAATCTTCGGAGGGGTTCTAGCGGAGTGACCTGCTGGGTTCCTTTCTGTTTTGTCTGCCAATTTACAAGATATGTGCGAAGCTGAAGTCTGAGTTGGCAGTCTTTTATCTGGACGATGGGGCACAGGAAGAAGGGAGAATGTGACCAGTAACCTGAAACTATTGCGTAGGAGGCAAGTGAAGTGGGTCTACCCATGAGCCAAAGACTGCGCTCATCTTTTCTGACAATACCACCAGAAGAATAGTTCTACCCACCTGTCCAGGACTTAGTGTGGCAAACATTGAGGATGCAGAGTTTCTGTGGTCACCATGGATCAAGTCATTGTATTTCAGGACAAGTCCAAAAATATATAGCTTCATTATTACCAAACAAGTTAGATATTACCACCCAGTATTCTATTTCTTCTATATAGCTACTGAAGACAAAAACAACTAAAACTGAAACTAGAGGACTGGCTCGAACAGCTTGTAGGGATCTAGCAGATTGCAGTTACACCAAAGTTATATTATAGCAAGTACAACAGAAATAGTGAGTAAGAGGAGAAAAATTATCTTCTTATAGACTATTAAAGCTTACAGACCTTTAAACTTGTACCGAAATAATAGTACTGAAATAACTCGAAGACAAACAGCTCCAGTGGCCTCATGTACTTGTACTGCATGTACAGTGTATGTTCATCACATGCAGCAATGAGTGGCCTCATATACTTATACTGCATGTATCTTCATCACATGCAGCAATGATTGGCCTCATGTACTTGTACTGCATGTATATTTATCAAATGGAAATAAGTGGCCTCGTAAGGAGGAGTACTTGTGCCATAACAGCAGTTACAGCACACGTTATTCTAGATTAACATAGGTACATAGCTTATGCCCTACAAACAGTTTCTGGCAAGTAATGTATTCTAGTCTCCTCCAAGCTCTGATATTCAGCGTGAAGTTCTAAATAAAACCCACTCATGTAATTATTTTATATATTGCTCAGAATCCAATTCAAACCACCTCTGAAGATATGTTGGATCTGATGGGTATTGCAACGCAATTTCCTTATTCAAATTCAGTGTGTGTACGACTACATAATACATATCAAAAGTAGAGTGCAGACAGTCTCAGTTGGCAGTATGCTGAGCCATAAGTATGAGAGATGACAGTCTGGATGTAAGCATAGTGTTTCGAAGGTATTTTTGTTCCGCCGAAGAGTAGAGAAACTACGCTCTGCTTCACAACTAGTAATAGGTAGGATGCAAGCAATACACAAAAGGGTATATATGTTGGGTAAATCTTCTCTACGAATATCACTAATTGCATTTAGCAAGCTGTTAGGAACTTCATCACCTGCTTCCAATCTTCTTTGCCGGAATATTTTCCATCTTGACATCTCATTTTGGAGCTGTACTGGAGAAGGAATATGGCACTCCCATGTAAGCATGTGAGCGACTTCGGACACTCGGTCAAATTTATCAGAGACAGAAATGGCTGGAGTGAGAAGCAAAAGCTCAGCACAAATTCTGCTTTCCTTGTTGAACCGTGACTCCAGTTGACAGATGATGGTGTCAGTGAAAGGAATAGCTATAACCCTTTTATAATATTCTTGAGCAGAATCACCAGGATGGTTATTACTATGGGCTTGCCTCTCCACTCTCCTTGGAAGAGTTATTTCTTCAACTCCAACAAATGTTAGTAAAGCACTTGCTTCTTTATACCAATGATCAAATACATTGTCAATATCAGCACGTCTAGACTTGATGAAGTCAATAGTTTCATCCACTTGCTTAAAGGCTTGATAGGTATTTTGATTTCTCTTCTAAAGTTTGACTGTAGTGGCTTTATTGATTCAAGAGCAAACATCACAGTTGTTAACAAATAGCATGGCATGGAGTTTGCATAGTTCTCTATAGTCCTTGAGCTTTAATACGTGTTTCTCTGTCCCAACTCCAGTCATTGAAGGTAGATTCATCATCACCCTCAAGTTCAGTAACATAGACTTATTCATAAGCAGCTGGGTTTAAGATGGCTTAAAATGTTAATGCTACACAAGCATACATTTCAAAGTAACTCTCATAGCATTTGTGACACATTCGTGACACTCAACCCACCTTGTTTTTGAAAGACCTCGTACTTTCTGCTTTTTTTGTTCTGGATGTTTAGTAGCTAAAACTCGCAGAAAAAAGCATTGGATTGTTTTGCTTGTATATGTCGTCTTTTTTCACCATTATCCAGATGTTCTTTCAGAACAGGATCTCTATCAGCAAATGCTTCAAGGATAGCAAGAAAATTACCTCTATTGGAGGAGGGATCATCAGTAGAATCATCACGGTGACCCCGAAGAGTTATTCCCTGCTTACCACTAAGAAGAATTGCATTAACAACTGATTGCAAAATAATTTTATTATTGACTAAATTTTCTTGCTTAGACTTGTCAATTCTGCTATCAATCTTTGACTGTGGGTGCTCATAGTTGTATAGGAAATCTTCAGACATCTGAAGTGCATGGATATGATAAGCAGACTGTTCATGAGAATTTATTATTCCTGGGTTCTTTTTGCTAGAGCTAAGAGCTTTTTCAAGTTTCTGAAATGCACCACATTTTGAAGTGTCATCAGACTTATCAAAGAGAAAACACACTCGACATAGCCCACCATTCAGTTCTGGAGAGTAAAGTGCTAAAAGGCTCGACTCCCTGACATTCAAGAAGCTTGGTATGTCAGATTTACTGGCTTTCCACCTTTAATAACAGTTTTTGAAATCATTTTTGCTGGTGGTTGGACGTGATGTCTGAGATAAGTATAAATTGGAGCATCAGTGTTACGAGTGCTTAAACTCTCCAAAAGCTCACCTACATCATGGGATAAATGTTGGCAAGTGAACTGCTACAGACTGCTAGTGATTGATATCATGTCTTCTTCAGGACTGGAAGTGGAGTTATCACTCTCAGCAGCATCAACTGGAATCTGTACCACCACTGTACCTACAGTTTTTATCAAATAAAATTTTTTGCTATGGTTCTTAGATATTGATTTGACTCACTTGGTACTGGTTGGAAGAAACTTTTTAATGTCACTTGTTGAGAAGCTACCTTCCTGCACTTGGTAGTAGGAACTTCCATTTCAAATATTTCTAGATACTTCCAAGCTGCAGTGCATGTGCTCTCCAATGCTAGTCAGACATATCATGTGACTGAGGCTGTCTGACAGTCCTTAATTCTGTCCCTCACAAAATGATTTATTCATTCACACCTTATTAATCACTCAATACTTCATCAACACCTCTTTCAACAAATATGTCACATTCTCATGTCCTATGCAAGTGATGTGCATTTGCACAGAATTTGATTATAATTTAGTGGGTGTGGTTATATACTTGAGGGGGGGTTCTGACCACCCAAACCCTCCGCCCCACTAGATCCACCACTGCTGGAATGGGTGGGGAAGTGGCATCGTTAGATTGCTTTGAGTGTGCAGTGTGAGCAGCCTTACGACTCAACATCATCATCATCATCATCATCATCATCATCATCATCATCATCATCATCATATTTCTAATGATTATTTATTTTTGAAATGAGCTCTGGGTAGCAAGTATAAATGCTAGCACTGACTTGCAACACTGGAAACACCCAGGTAGATCTAATGTTAGTACTGGCTGCCAAGGTTCTAATTCTGGTGTTCTGCTCTGAACCTGACTGGGATTGCATGTGGTCTGATTCACCTAATTGAAACAATGAGCATTTCACTTTATTGAGGGATTATAATGATTGTTATTCTCTGTAACTCGTAGCAAGATAGAGGAAGTGCTGTTAATTACAAGGTCAGCCCTAGCCCTAGCCCTAGCCCTAGCCCTAGCCCTAGCCCTAGCCACCCCACCCCACTTGACTACAATTGCAGATGCCGATAAGTACTGGGGCCCACCACTCCAACTCTAAATGCCTACATCAGGACATGATATCATGCTCTGACATGAATACATGGCCCTAGAGTTCTGGTTTCTGATACAACCCTTCACTGTGGGGTCTTGATTCCACTAATCTCAGCATGGTCAAGTTTTTTCTGTCAAATTGCCTAAGGTACCAATCTCTGTCCATGTGTTGTCAGGACTGTCTGCCTGGTATCTCCCTCCCATTGCCATGTCTTAGCCATGCCTCAGTTCATCAGTTAGACTCTGGCACTGCGAGTTGGCCTACAGTGGCATATGGTGGGCCCTTAGTAGGCTAGTACATGTCAGCTATGACATCCTCCTTTGCATAGAGGTGATAGGCTGACTTGATATTAAACCCAGTGGAGACCCCTACCACTATGGACACCTGTTCAGGTCTCAATGTTTACCTTTTACTATCCTGTATGAAAGTGCTAGTATCCGGTTGTATGAACTTGAGCATCTGTTACTACTATTATAGTGCCCCAACAACAGCTGTCCTTAAATAGGTAGGGGTCTCCACTGTAACCCTTATAATTTCACACCCATCCCTTCGGTAAGGAGCAGGGTGGAGAGTAATGAGAGGGTTTGTAGAAGCTATTATTATTATTTTATTATTATTATTATTATTATTATGATTATGATTATTATTGTTATTGTTATTATGTTGTAGGGCAATCTTATATATATCATGCAAAAGAAAGAGTGATCCTATGGAACAGAGAACAAGGAGGCTTGAATATTAATGAGATGTGAGACTCAAAGGAATGTGTAAATTAATGTAGTGGTTAATGACTAAACCTACAGAATATTTCTATGTGTGTTAGTTAGGGTAGTGTTGAAGAGTTGTGATTGGTTGTGGTTAATGGTGTTACATCTGAGTTGGGACCATAATTATATGTCAAGATCCAGACTGGGTGCCAGCCTACAAGGGCAACAGTTATTACAGTCTGGGTCGGTCCATCAGTCAGTCGTTGCAAGAGTTGTGATGATTGTAATAATAAATATTATGAGCTCATATTGGTAGTTAGTACCTTACTTTGTGGCAGCGTATTGAGTACCGCTAGTGAGAGACAGTTCTGAGGGCATTTGAGATGAGCGCCCTTGGACAACTGGTGGCAGAGGTCGGATAGCAAGTGTTTCTACTAGCTACAGACCCGAACGATTAGCCAATAGCTTAGCTAAGCTACTTGTTGTATCGATAGCAAGGTTGATTGTGTGAACTGGTCTAATTGAAACAATGCTTCCTCATGTAAAATTGCTTGGTGATAGAATGGCTTCGAAATAACAGACAGGACAGACATCTGAACTTGAGAAAACTGCGGACCAAGAAGATATGGTAGTGACAACAGAGGTCATGAAACTGATCCTCCAGATACACAAACAGCAAGACGAAGAACAGAGTGGTCAGGTGCTACAGAAGGATCGAGAATATAGAGAAGATGATGAACATAGAGAATGATCTCATAAGGAAGAGTCCGAATGCAGAGAGAGAGAGAGGATCGAGAAGAGATTAAACTGCAACCGAGACTTTGGGAAGAGCTATTGATGAGAACGGAGGAATGACACGGAGTTGATCAAGTGAGATAACAGAGTCCTTGCTGTGAAGAGACTCAGTATGCAGAAAGAAAGTGGAAAGGTTTGGCTAGTTGGCACCAGGAGAGGAGGTAGAGAGTTATTACTTCTCTTCTTTTCGGGCACATATGTCTACCTACTGGGTGGACAAGTCAGAGCAGACTCATTATTTGGCCCACTGTTACACGCCCACCCCTACTGGGTCTACACTTGGAGATGAATGAGCAACTAGACTATGACACTGTGAAGAAGGCACCGTTTAACTACTTCCAGGTGACTCAGATGTCCTACAGAACAAAGTATGACCAACTTAAGAGACAATGAGGAGAGACATGGTTGATGGCAGGTGACCGAGGAAAGTCAATTGCAAGAAAGCGGATCGCATACTGCACAAGCATGGAGGAGGTGGCAGGGTTGATTGCTTTGTATTTGTTATTGAAGGGAATGCCCAGGCAACTTGCCACATATGTCAGAGACCGAAGATAGTCAGAGAAGGAATGGAAGCAGCAGATGATTTTAGAGTATCCGAGGGTAGAAGTACGACACCAGTTCCGAAGCAGCGAGACTGCTACGAAAACGGAACAGACAGAAGGATAGAAGCCACCCACCCATTGAAAGGAGTTATTATCGAAGAGATCAAGAAGAAACCAGGGAAGGTGTTCCAAGTAAGGCTAATAAGGAAAGGGAACAGATGTCAATGCCAGGGAAGACACCATTCAAGTATGACAAGCAGTATAAACCAAGGTCCTTTAAGTGCAGCCAACCAAGGCACTGTGCCACAGAGTGGCACACCAAGGCAAATGTGAACAAGATCAAGTTGGAAGATGTAAGCCTGGTCAACTCTCTCACTCAATGACAGGAAATAGATTTTCTTGAGACAGAAATTGACAGTAAGGCAACTGTGAGTAGGAGAGTCGGTGGAACTCAATATCACAACATCTTGTTAATACTGGGTGCTGCACAGACATCAACCAGGTGCTGGTAAAACCAGACCAATACACTGGCAAGACAAGTGTCAGAGAAAAGCCTTGACCTCTCTGACATGGCTGAATCTGACCTTTCTGGAACAGCAGGTGTTGTGTACAGGGAGCACACAACTACAAACAAACCTTGACATCAACCACACAAACCACTCAACCACACACTCTTGAACGGGGATGTTGTGCTAAAAGATTCGAAGAGTTCTGATTGGTGGGAGGAAACGTCACAACAACACTCTGATATGACCGTAAAAGGAAATGTTGCAGACTGTTCTGACAGCACCGAGTCAGGGTATAAAAACAATCGAATGAGAACGAGAGAGAGAGAATCTAAGAGAGAGACTCAAAGAGAAGAAGAGAAAGGACGAACTTCAATAAGCTGGGAGCTATAACTGTATCGTTGTTATTGTTGGGACCCAAGTATAACTAGACTTAGACATTATTTTATTTACTATGATTATGCTTGTGGTTGTGATATTTGAATATATTGCTACTGTGTAATATTGTGCGATTATATCACATTGTTATACCATAACCTTTTTTGAAGCAGAGAAGGGAAGGGCTTATTGAGCTGGAGATTGGTATTGTATAGTCCCAGTAAGACTACCACTGAGAAGAGAGTGTTAGTAAGGCTGAGGGCGTCATCAGAACTCTTAGGTGGCTTACAGAGAGGTCACCCAGAAGAACATTCCTGACAACAAGGTATGCTGAATCATTCAATGGCACAAGAGGAGCATTTCCAATTGCCATGGTTGAAGTGGAAGTGGATGGAGTAAGTCAAAATTTGGAAGTGTTGGTGATAAAGAATTTGAAGCATGATGCACTGCTGGTACAGGATATACCAGGACTGTGGGAGATGTGAAATTGGACACAACAATCAACATGTTCAGGATATGGTCGGCACCGAGCGAGAAGCTACAGCAGCTACCTCAAGATCACAAGCAAGGAGAAGCAGAGCTATCTGAGAGTTCAGAAGACAGTGAAGGCAAAGACGAAGAGACAACAGAAAGATTCACATTGAAGAAGATTGGCCCTGATGAACACAACAGTAGTGAGGGAGTAATCACTAGTAGGGAGAACTCAGAATCGGAAATTGATGATGATGAAAGAAGGAATGAGCTCACAGATAAGGCATTGGAGGAAGACATACCACCACTGAAGGACAGCCGAGCTTTTAGGCGATGGTCTAGATCAGATTATTGCAGCAAGTTGTATGGATACCCTCTGAATGTGGACATCTAAATGTTGAGGCAGGAGCAGAAGGCAAATGAAACTTTGAAAAGGAAAGGTGGAGAAGAGAGATACTGGTTTTATTATGGAGGGCAGGTTGCTGTGGAAGTTTTCAAAGGATAGAATGGGAGAGGACATGACACAGTTTTGTTTGCCAGAATCATTTCGATCGATTTTATTGTCACTGGCACATTGGCCTGGACGAGACAGGACCACCCAGAGGATACTGGACAATTATTTCTGGCCGGGCATACATGCAGATGTTAAGGCAAGGCTTGTTATGACTGTCAACATGCAGCAAACAACATCAACCACCAGCACCATTACCACCTCTGCCAGTTATCGAGACACCATTCGCTCACATTGCGATGGAAATGATTGGTCCCTTTACAACCACAGTTGAAGGGAAGAGGTTTGCATTAGTTATAATCTATTTAGTGGCCAGAAGCATTTCCACTATGTGTTATGGACAGTGTCACAGTGGTTGATGAACTAATAATTTTATTTACTCATGTAGGAGTACCTGATAATAAATATCCTAACTGATTGCAGACAGATTTTCATGAGCAGACTAAGAGATGTACAGATTATTGGGAGTGAAGAGCATTACTACTACCCCATACCATCCTGCTACAGACGGAATGGTAGAGGGATTCATTGCTATGCTAAAAATTATAAGGAGCAAGACTAGCAAGAAATGGGATGGACAATGGGATCTGGCATTGCCTATCCTGTTGGGGTACAGAAGATTACCAAATGACAGCACTGGGTTCACTCTATCAGAACTATTGTACAGATATCAAATACAGGGACTGCTGCAAGCTCTCAAAGAAAAATGGACTGAAAGTGCAACAACATCCAAGAACGTAATTGCCTACATAACGTCGATACAAGATCGATAGGACCGAATTAAGGACTCGGCAAAATAAATGAAGAAAGATCACAAAGTAAACTTTGACAGAAGGGCTAGAGAAAAAACATTTCAAAAAGGAGAGTTTGTAATGCTCCGAAAACCGATACTTGGTCCCAAGATGGACACAGAATGGGAAGGACTGTACATGATTTAGGAAAAGATTGACGACACCACATATCAACTTAACATGCCGGATCATCCAAGAAGGAAAGTACGGAGACACATCAACCTTCTCAAGGAATTTGTATTGCTGGTAGTAGGATGCATGTTGGTCAGCACAAACGAAGAAGTTGATAAGTTCGGACCACAGGGAGAAGAAGAGGGGCAAAGCATGCCTCTCATAAGTGAAGGAGTGATGGAAGAAGGAAAGAAAGAAGTTGAAGGAGTGGTCAAGAGACATTTGGGTTTGGTACAAACTCCTGGACTTACAATGAAAACAAACATAAAAATTAAGACAGGAACAACATATCCCATCAGCAGACTGTCAGGAAGCATCCTGACAACTGCCTCTGACACCTCTGGAAAAGGAGGAACAACCTGTGGGAATGACTCACCTGATTAATCACCTACAACAGAATATGTACAACCACACGCTGTGACTGCCTCTGACACCTCTGAGAAAGGAGGAACAACCTGTGGGAATCACTCACCTGATTATACTCACCTACATCAGAAGGTGTAAAACCACAGAGATCAGAGAAGACAGACTACCCACAAACCTCTACGGGAACTGTGATAGAATCTATAAAAGAGAAGAACAGCAAAGAGAAAAAGAGAACAAAGAAAGAAAGAAAGCGAACGATTAAGAAAGACAATTAAGACTGAGTAAGTCTATCGTCGAACGAGATAGATTACTAGTGATATTGTGCTTATTGATATATGTTTTTAATGTGCATTTGAGACATTGTTTTATTGTTCTTTAATTCCTAACAAGCTCTAGTGAGGGAGTGAGGTTAGTGGTATTGGTCTTACCAAGGTCTTGAGGGCAAGAGGTGTGGTGCATCTAGATTCTCAGATAAGGGTTTGGCGTCATCAGAAACTGCTAGTGGCTTATAAGAGATCACAGGGAGAGAGTTTCTGACACAGACCACTTTACAGACTGGACATCATGAAAGCGAGGTTAATGGATGACGCAGTGAAGGAACCCCTGAAATTAGGAATCGTGCATATCACAAAGCCCATGGGCTTTACCTCCTATCCTTGTTGCGTAAAAGAATGGAAGCAAATGCTTATGCATCGATTACAGACGTCTCAACAGCATTACAGTGTAGGATCCATTCTCCTTGCCATAATAAGCTGCTGGACAAGCTGAGAAAGGCCACATTTTTCTCAACTCAGGATCTTGAGACTATCAGGCACTTGCGCACAATGAATCTATCGAGAAAACAGCATTTATCATACCACAGGGTAAATGGTAATACCTACGTATGCTTAAGAATGCCCTCAAAGACTCATGAACACCATCACTGCTGGCATGGCCTCTGCATACATTGATGACATCATCATTTACAGTCGCACTTTCAAGGAGCATATTAAACATTTGGAGATGGTTTTCGTAAGTATGGATGAGACAGGATTAAAACTCAAAGCAAGCAAATGTGTTTGGCTGAGAGTCATATTGTATGGGAGAAGGAAGATTACAGGTGAAGGTGAAAGTGGTATTGGACTACCCGTAACCACAAAATAAGAAGATATGAGAGCATTTTTAGGTTATCGGAGATTTGACCTGAGTATGGCATTATCGCTATTCCCTTCAATGAAATCACGAGAAAATGCTCACCAGACAAGATTGAGTGGACAAAAGACAAGGTGACGGCTTTTGAGCAGCTGAAGGATGCTTTCATGTGAGACCCAATACTGGCAAGCCCCGATGAACAGAAGCCATTCTCCTGTTACAAAACAGATGCCTCAGGGGTTTGGGATTGGTGCAGTTTTGAGTCAGATAAAGGTGAAAAGGAAGGACCAACCCGTAACATATTATTCGAGAAAGATCAAACCAGCAGAGACATAATACTCCATTACAGAGCAAGTGTGCTTGGTGGTGGTAGAATCCACCTGGCACTTCAAGATGTACGTAAGTGGAGCACCATTCACCATCATGACTGACCTCAGAAATGTCATCTTCCTGGACCGGGTGAAGGATGATGACAGTGGATGCCTAACGCGCTGGTCTCTCTCTCTACAGCCGTACCCTGTTCAACATTGTACACCTTCCAGGAGTGAAACACCAGAACGCTGATGGTTTCTCCAAGCAACCCTGGAAAGGAAGGACAGAATATGCGGATGGCTCTCAGGATAAGAAGGGAGTGATGTCACAGGGTGACCTTGTGGTCATGGAAAAGCAAGAATGATCCTGCAAGGAACAGCGAACAAGGAGGCTTGAACTATTAATGAGCGATGACAGACTCAATGGAATGTGTAATTGATGTAGTGGTTAATAACTAAACCCACAGAACATTTGTATGTGTGTTAGTTAGGTTGGACAGTTGGATGGTCGTTGCTAATAGTGTTTCATCTGTCTTGGGACCATATATGGTAAGATCCAGACAGGGCCTTAAGGGCAGCAGTTATTACAGGCCGGTTAATCCTTGTGGTCGGGTTGTGGAGTGTGTAAATATTATGAGAGGAGCATATTGGTAGTGAGCGCACTACTTAGTGACAGCGTATTGAGTGCCGCTTGCGTGAGACATTTCTGAGGTCATTTGAGCGGAGTGTTCTTTGACTTGTAATTGTTGTTGTTGTTGTTGTTATTATTATTATATATTTATATTATAATCAATATCTTTTTTTCCATATTATTATATTATTTTTTATTATGAGCTGTGTGGAAGCTAGTGGGTGGGAAGTGTAAATGCTAGCAGTGGCTCGAAACACCCATCCCACTGCCGAATCTTACATACCCCAGTTCAACAGTTAGACTTGCAGTCCATGACTACGCTGTTTGCAACATGCTTCGAGCATTGTGAGTTGGCCTACAATGGTATATGGTTGGCCCTGCACTGGGTATAAGTGGGCTAGTATAATGACAGCATAGAGGTGATAGGCTGACTTTGCTGATCTCCGACCACTATGGACACCTGTTCAGGTCTCAATGTTTCACTTTTACTATCGTGAGATAGTTTTAGTATCTGGTTGTGCGAACTCAAGGGTCTGTCACTACTACTATGGTACCCCAACACAACAGCTGTCCTTAAATAGGTAAGGTGACTCCACAGCCATTGTAATTTCATTCAGTGAGATAGTGGGGGTGGAGAGTAAATAAAAGGTTTGTTATTATTATTATTATTATTTTATTATTACTATTATTAGAAGGGAATGCTACAGCAGTTTTGGGAACCCTGGGTCCATCTCCACCTCCTTGATTTTGTTGTTTTTGTTTATTATTATTATTATTATTATTATTATTATTATTATTATTATTATTATTATTATTATTATTATTATTATTATTATTATTATTATTATTATTATTATTATTATTATTATTATTATTATTATTATTATTATTATTATTATTATTATTATTATTATTATTATTATTATTATTATTATTATTATTAT
>JAQNBH010000008.1:12650054-12705054 GCA_028752905.1 Cladorhizidae sp. MBARI D1340-BT2 | reverse complement strand
TATTATTATTACTATTGTTATTACTATTGTTATTACTATTGTTATTACTATTGTTATTACTATTATTATTACTATTATTATTACTATTATTATTACTATTATTATTACTATTATTATTACTATTATTATTACTATTATTATTACTATTATTATTACTATTATTATTACTATTATTATTACTATTATTATTACTATTATTATTACTATTATTATTACTATTATTATTACTATTATTATTACTATTATTATTACTATTATTATTACTATTATTATTACTATTATTATTACTATTATTATTACTATTATTATTACTATTATTATTACTATTATTATTACTATTATTATTACATTTTATTTTTTATTTTTTATTATTATTATTACAACCATATTCCAACTCCCTCAGCTCATTCATTAACATTTTTCATCCGCTTCCAAATTCATCACAGTCTATTAAAAAAGTGCTGCATATCTTCCACTTCCTTCTGTCACACAACACGCATTAATCATCACTACACAGCCTACATCACTTCTTGTCCTGCACAATAGACCTACTGATCCTGTCCTCAACTTCAGCTAAATCTGTGGCCTTCAGGGAGTGCTAAAGCAACATGCATTTGATTTTTTCATCAGTGGACTCCATTCTTTGGTCCTAGCTCAGACCAATGCAGCAAATGTGGTTTTTAGCTATAGCTTTCTAGCACTCTTGAGTCAAGAGCTGCATTGCAAACCACAACAAAGTAAGTCATGTGGCTTAAGCTAACCTAAGCTGTAGGTGCTGGTAATCCTTTGGTTGGACCATGCCTAATAAAATTCAGTGGTTATATCTATAAATAAGGTTTGTAGCCATAGATTTCTCACAGCTATCTCAAGCACTCCATTGTATATTGAATGTCAGGCTTTTGTGTCCGTTTCAAGCTCAAAAGCATTCTTCAAGGTTTAGTTAATGGGACACTTTTACGGCACTGCTTCCCTTGTAGAAACAGGACAGATGGAGTGTAGAAGCTTTATCTGATCCTTAGGAAGTTTCTTGATGGTGGATAACACCAAACACTGACTAGCAATGAAATCAATAATAAAGTACAGTTATAATTGATTTTTTATTTTCAATGTGTAGCTAGATGCTAGATAGTATGGTATATAGTAAGAACCTCTCTCCTTTCAAGCACTATAAATTAAGCTTATTAAAGATACAAGGTTTGGTACAAGGTAATATTATTTTACACACATATCCCAAACATACACAGAGCACACACACACACACACACACACATCCTTCTGCCTTGCTGTGCAAGATACAGTCATCACCATTTCCAGAATAATAAAGTCAAACTGAGCAATCTGGCAAACTACTGGGTCAGCACAATGTCAACAGAGGCCTACCAGTTATTATGGAAAGGATTCCTTGTGAAATGAAAATGTATTTATTTTATCACAATCTAAAATCTAAGTCCATAACTATTTCTGTAAATAACTATTTTCAGAATCCAGTACAATAACTGTGGCTTCCAGAATCTTTTACAAGCATAGTTCTGTTTTCTGCATAAGCAGTGCAATTCACTTGCCAGGAGCATCCAGACTAAGTTGTTTTCATGTATTATTCCAAATTTTATAAGCCCACATTATTTAAGACAGGTTTTCTGTTCCTATTTTTTTCGGGTGAACCAATGGGAAATGAAACATAAATAGCCAAGTGTGTAGCAATATTAAGTTTTCCATCCAAATCCCCTGCGAGGGCTATCCTCGCTCACGAATAATAGCTGCCAAATTGGATTGATTTTATCTGGTCACTGAATCTGGTAACTGAACCAATACAAGGAGGACATTATATACATAGTATTTCATGGTATCAGGAAATATGACTAATAGGCAGTAATTCATTATTTAATTATATATTTTTGGTCTGGTCATGCACCTTGCACTCTACAGTTATATGACCAAAAATACTAAACCAAAAAAACTTAAATAATCCCAAGAAAATAGTTGACAATATATAACTACCAACTATTGATGAACAATCTGAATTTCTGATCATCAGAACCAAAAGTTACTTCTGTGAGATATCTTCATGACGGCGTACATTGGATATCATCCTTGAGCTTCTGGATATGATGTTCTGCTTAAATCTGCGATAATATATCCTCTTTAGATCTGCAATGTTTAGAGCAAAAATAAAATTCACCAGTGGGAGAGAACCATGTAATCCATATGCGATAATTACAAGAGTAACAGTACTGTATAGTCTCAAAGTGACATGGGTTGTCGGGGTCATGGCCAAATTGTTCAGAGGAAACGTAAGTGGAGAGCCTTTTATTTCAGAGTCACGTGATAACCTTGCAAATAAAGTAAGGACGACTACTGTTGAAACGATGAAGTAGCAGATTATAACCAACAGCTTTCTCTCAGCATTGCTGATCTTGAAGGTATGTTTTGATTTTATATCCCTAAACAAACCACCATGTTTCTATAGTCACAAAAAACAGAGTGAAATTCACAGGGATTTAATTGGAGTGTTGGACCAAGAGTTTTGGTAGAATATACTTTATTATAATTATGAGAGTTATTAATAAAATGGCTTGTGCAGCTCGGCGTTTAATCAGACTGTTGGACCAAGAGAGAATAGAATGCAAAATTATATGAGAGTCATTAAATATGGCTTGTGCAGCATGGTTTAATCGAAGTGTTGGGCCAAGAGATAGTAGAATATATGTGCCATAGTGAGTTGTGAACAAGCTTATAGGGATGACCAATACCCAATATATAATGTACTACCACACATGTTAGCCCATAGGAAAAGATTAAAAAGTAGTTCTTTCTATATAGTTCATTTCTATTCCTCCCTACTCCCTTTATTCTGTGAATCAGAGCTATATTCCCATCTATTATATACTGTAGTACCAAAATGATTGATATATAATTATATTTTATATTATTGTGATGGATTGACTTGTCAAATCAACAGCAAACCTCCACCCCCCAATCCCTCAAATAATATTTAGAGGACTTTTACCCAAGTAGACACATTATGATGATCCTTTTCCATTTAAACTAGTATATAGTAACAAATGAGGGCATTGCGAGGCGAGTGTTGGTGTGATGGACATGGTGTGAGGGAAAGAACATTAAAAAAATATTAGTTTGAATTCTAATAATGTTAGATAGCATTGTTCGGGCCATTGTTGTATCCTTAGCATAGCTGTAGCTTGTGTTTGATGCTACCATGGTGTTGCAATGCTTGGATTGTTATATACTATTATTTAGATGGCAAATTCTAAACAGAAATGTGCATGTGGTAGTGTTGCTGTGTGAGGGATTTTGTTAAGCATACTTGAAAGCAGCTCCCCTACAAGATGGGAGCACACTACACCAAGAGAGAGGTCATCAGGCAGTGTTTTCTGCAGGAATTATCAGAGTACTAAAGGGAATGCAGAAGCTGACAAGGACTTATTAAAGTGATAGTTTTCACTCTTAACACTGTTCATTATGTTCCGTATGCTCTATATTATTAGCACATCTCTCCTCCATCTACGCACCAGTTATCCTTTATTCTTCCAATATTCCAACTATGTAGCCAGTTCTCTCTTTCCATAGAATGATAGAGAACAAGTTTAGTTTACCAAGATTGATAATAGTTTCTACACCTCATGAAAAAATGTCATATCCATCTTCTACAACTAGAGCTCATTGATAAATTAAGTAGTAACGTCAGAATTAACACCACAGTGTGTCAGTTTGACCCATATTGTGTAATTAATTTGTAACAGGAACTGTTGAGAGTTATCATGACTGCAATGATGCAATAGACTAGTTAATGAGCCACTGATTTAAATACAATTTGTTTGAAGTCTCTAGCTGCTACGATGAGGTTTGTACATTCCCTTGAAGATCACTTGGACATGATGACATCTAGTTCTAGGTGACTAGACACTGTAGCTAGGTACTGCACTGCAAAATACTTCATATACATGGACACAAGAAAAATGATGTTGTTTTCCAGAAAATCCTGTAATAATTTTAGAAGTTTTTTACCTTGTTGATTATAACGTGCTTGTGTTAGTGAATTCAGTAGGTAATGTAGTTTGTCTGCATGCATGCTGGTTTATCACAGTTATGACAACACTACATGCCGAATTTGTTTTGCAAGTTGAAACCGATTACCTCTGGAAGAAAGGAATTAATCACATGATAATTTTTTTAATCATAATTCTTTCATGTTATTTCCTATGGCAGTTGTCACCACACCCACAATGTGAAGGGCATAGAGTTGTACCAAGACTAACTCTATCTACATGGTTAACTGCATATGAAATTTGAACCTTTGATTACCTACAAGGTAATCTTGAAATATTACTCAGAAAAACAATAGATATGCTTCCTGGAAGTTGGTATTCATTGAATTGACCTCTATTATCCTTTCAGGTCAGCTATTAAGCATGCAGCCCATTCTTACTTGCCAGTTTTCTAGCTTCAACTCTACTGCTGTTTCTGTTTTCTCAATCTTTTTTATCACAATGACAACATTCCCTATTAACATAAGCCTGCTGAGGGTACCCTGTTCATATTTGTTTAACAGATGAACATGTGAATACATGCATGCATAGAAACATAGATAGGTGCATCTTGCATGGCAACACCATCCAAATCTCACTTCACTCTCCAGTCACGTAAAACAAGTCTTTGGATGCAGTATAATGTTGTTGTACATGATCTAATGTTTGCAGTATGCATGAGTGCATTCTTGTTTTCCTTTCTGTTTTGACATTAATATAGTTCTATTTTTTGGTTATTTTTTGTTGTTATATTATGACTAATGTACTGGACCCATAAATATTATAGTTATATCCACAACGGCATTCAAGTAGGGTCAATATAATCTATTTCTAGAATGGGCCTTGGCAGACTCTGCTCAAATTTCTACTTCACTTTTAATCTCATTTTTTCTATTTTTCTCCTCAATTATGCTCGGTTATGCAAACTGACCATCAGATACTCACATGTTGATCATTGATTCATTTCCATCATGGACTCTTTAAAAATCTACACATAAAACTCTGTTTTTCAATGAAGATCCTTTAATCCTCGACTAGTATAATTATGCTATTACACTAATAGTTGTGTACTCTGGCAAAACAAGAAAAGTATAAGTTCTAAACTTTGTAAGCTAAACATGGAAACTAGTGTAAACTGAAGTTCTACCATTTGGTAAGGCTTATTTTTGCATAGTTGATGATGCTCAGAAGCACTTATAATTATTATTGCATAATCCACAAAGCCTATTCAAGTCTTAAAATTTTTCACAGATCAAATGTTAGATTTTTTAATAGGTCAGTTATACGCTCTGCATTGTAAACAGTTGCTGAGGAGTAACATCTCCACAGACCAAATAGCAGAATTGAATTGATTGCACATGTTTAGTATTTTGAATACCCTTTACCAAATTTTATGTTGAAAGAAGTTGTTGAAAGTCTTGTAAGATTTGCGGTCATGTGGTGCTATGATTTCTAATGAAAGCACTTATGCTAATTGAGTTATGGGAGTGGAAGAAAACAGAAATACAGAGAAACTTGATCCTTAAATAAGAATTTGATGTTTTTTTGCGTTGCTCCTGTAAGGGATTCAAGCGACACCGGAAGTATTTTTGGAAATGAAATAGGCTGTAAGCACCATTTTATATGCTAAGAAGCTGCCAAAGTGAGTTTTAACTGCTGTGTGAGCTTTGTTTCTTTGTGTTTTTTGTGCATTTGACACACCCCATTTCGTGATAGTTCAGAAGGGTCAGCTATAGTCATTTGAGCTATCTATGACAAGAGCTACATCTGTATGGCATCATCCCTAATCCAAACTTCTGCAACTCCAGTATGGGCCACCTCCTTATAATTGTTTAACTTGTTTAAACTCCATGCACTGTGTGTGTATATATATATAGAAGTCATATTTTGTAGTTGTTGTTGTTATTGTTGTTGAAACCTTTATTACAATTATCCCAATTTATGGACCTTCAACTTTAATTGCTCTGTAGTGTATATACTCATAAGTATATCCCTATGCTATATTATGAATCACACATATATAGCATAAATAGCTACAGGTGATTCCTCGATCAGTGTGTGAAGAAGTTCTAAGATATTAGATGCAGTGGTGGAGAAAATTCTCAGTAAGAGATAAAAGCTAATTGTGGTCAGAGTTTCAAACCAGATGTGAAGTTTATGTCATGGAGAAGCTCTAACTGAATGGTCAGCTGAAGCTTTGGAGTGATGGAAAAGATGATGCATCACAAGCTCTAACACTTCAAGCAGAGCGGAAGCTGAGACACGCTGAAAGCACATGAGCTTCTGATTCCCCTTTGATGCTCACTAATGGAGAAATCATTAAAACTTAGATAGGATGATAGTTGACTATACACCTCAACCCTGCAACCAGTTTGGAAATAATGTATGATAGCTGCTGCTAGTAAGTTGACTGCATGCTTTTCCATGTCATAGTCCTAACCTTACATCACATGATGACATCATCAACAGGGTTGATTCTAGAGAATTTATTGACCTAGTTCAAATATGGAGAGGAATACATAATGGTGTGAATAGAAAAAAATTCAGTAAAACTTTTTCTAATCCACACCCAATTTTTTCTCTCTATAATTTGTTATACAAGAATTAGTCTGTGGGAGAAGTCAGGAAGAGTGCTCAGGTTTCACCTCATTGAAAGATAGACCACAAAATCACAATAAGACAACTAAATGAACAAATATGGGAAACATTTGTATGGAGTGTGGAAGATTAATAACATGGTTCTCTAGCACATCACTAATCTGGCATTGCTGAGTCTTGCCTTTCAGTAAAGGACTTTGAAATCATGAATATGCAGTATGTTATGTGTGCACTATATATGTAGTGGATAAAACAGTACAATTTTTGTTTTTCATATATTTTGATATTAACTACTAATCAAAAATTAGACTGATGTTATTCAATTTAGTTACAAGACTGACCTTGTGGAGAATCCCAAAAAGAAGTATAGTGAGAGTAATGCCGGCAGCCAACAAGAGATCTGTTGGAAGGATAACAGAATAAAAGAGGATAGCTGTGTAGCGTCCAAAGCATGGAAAAGGAGGGGAGCGTACAGATACAAAGCGTAGACCTCCTGAAAGGAAGTTCAATGTACTGCCGGACGACTTGACCTCAACTGCAAAACTAATCATGAGTGTAATAACTGGGATCAATGGAAGCATGAGTCCAAGCAGACAGCATCCAACATGGATGTATTTTATTTTTCTTGTTACTTGGAAGGATCTAGCGTGCAATGGGAACCAGATTTTCCAGAACAGTGCAGCTGTTAGCATAAACCACCATAAGCTTATTGAAAGTGAGCTGTATACTTGAACCATGCCTGTATTGAAATAACCAATAATAAGAATACAGCTATGAATATCATGTATCTCATACCTGAAATGACACAAAATGGTGTCACATGTGAAAAGGTTGCAAACAAGTTTTCTGAAGAGCAGTACAACTTGGCTCGGTCAAAGAAAGTGACGATAAAAAGGAAATCTGTTGTGAGAGAATAGAAGATCGATACCATCACATTATACACATGAGAAAGTCTATTATGTCGTCATTGAAAGAAACACTGCTGTTGGTGGTTATTACTCAGGGGATATTGGTCTACAATCCCCCAAAATCATAATAATGATGATCATCATCATCATTGTGGTCATCATCATCATCATCATCATAATAATGATTATAAAATCTTAAAGACAAAAGCTCCATTTCTCTGGGTGTTGCCATTAAAGTGTGGCATGTATATCCATGCATTAATTAGCTGAAACCAATTCATGAGGTCACCAGGAGGTAATCATCACAACTCCTTATAAGGTAGACATGAATAAAATTACATCGATTTTCTAGGACTTTCGACAATCAATTGAGCCAACAAAAATCACACGACAACTGTCAGTCAGTCAGGTTGTAGATCCCAACTTATATGTAGCTAATCAATAACCACACAGGTACTATATACAAAAGGGAACACAAAGAAGATCAATTACAGTATAAAAATATTTTACTGTGATGCAATAGAGCCCCAACAGTGAGAGATTCCTTTTTTGGTGTCATTTTGGTTATGATTTTAGACCTGCACAGGTATTATGGAGGAAAGAAGAGGAAGATTATTGTAGTGCAGCAAGAATGTGGTAATAAATGTGCACATGCAGCAAGCTAGCATTAGTCAATAGAACTCCCTAACAATGTTCTTGTTCCTGCTTCCCATAATGTAAAATGAATTTGACTCTATACTTAGTGTTTCATATACAGGGTGTAAACTTAAAACCAATGGGCATATTCAATGACCTACAACTTATTAATTCCCCAATGCTTGCAATTTTAAGGCGTGTCCACACTAGGCCCAAATGGAAGTTTGGAGTGCATCAAGTCCTGAACAACATTTGATTCAATACACATCAGAACAACTCATGCAAAAATAAATTATTTGTTTTTCCCCTCTTGTGCATGTGGTACCTACAGATCTAAAGTAGACCTGTACCACTGAAGAGAAAGAAAATAGGGCCTAAGTCACAAGCTCTATTGTCAAAGGATGAAAAGATGATGCTCTACTAATCCACGAATCTCCAATGAAAAAAATGAAAAAGTAACTAAGAATAAACATCAGGGGCGTAGCCAGGGGGAGGTGGTGGTAGCTGGCCCCCTCAATGTGTGGTTAACAGTAATTGTACAGTGATGACTCGTGCATGCCATGTGACCATAATACAGTTTCCATTACATTGCAATATATCACTTTACAAGTATTTAAAAGCTTAAGTTCACCATCACAAGCTGAAGGGGAGAAATGTGAACCTTATAGTATTGAATAAGTTATAATATCAGGTGTTTGTGACAGTGATCAGCTTCACCATCCTGGATCTAAACATCCTAGAGTGGAATCTGATACATTGCGATGCAGAGATAGAGCAAGTGATATCGATGATTTAGCTAGCGGTGATATTCCTGATATTGACAAGTACGAGTTGTTAACAAATCATTTCAGACCTGGCCTAAATTACAATTTTCAAAGGTTGCTAATGCTTCCACATTTCAACCTAAGTTGTTAAAGCTGTACCTTTAGCTAGTGTTTAGTCAGTTACGCTTCACAATAGCTGGAGAGGACTAAATCATACACACACTCCCTATACTGACAAGTTAATAATATATACTTGTGAGTCACCCTAAAAATACTAGTGATCACCCTAAAAATATTGACTCGTGATCACCCTAAAAATGCTGACTCATGATAGATTCCAACTTAGCACATTGTATTTCCTGTAAAATCCTAACACCACTAAGCTATCAGAATGTACACAGCTTGAAGCAACACAGCAGCTGTTAAATTTGCCAATATCCCTAGCTGGATGAATATATTAGGTATGGAGGTATGGGTTCCGGGTTCTTGAACATGACACCCTTGATTTGACCTTAATTTATTTATTCACATCTCCGCTATAATTTATAATGAATATATTCCATGTCTTGCATACACATAAACTGTAAGAGTGTTACTTGTAGAGTTGGTGTGGTTGACTTACTCTGAAAAAAGTAAACGATAGTCATATAGACAACCAGGGAATTGGGATATGCAAACCTATGGCAGAAGAAGAAATTTGCAAGATAACAATAATGCATCATTTGAAATACATTGATTGTCACAACTTACATAGCTTCACGCTGTATTGTTGATATTATCAGTATTCCAATTGATGCCACAAAGCCGGTAAAGTAAGTCAAAAATACAACAACATCAACTGTTATGGATTCTGGTTTGGGATCTTCTCTCCAGTTTGGACAGTGTGGCACACAAAAGTTGGAAGCTGGTTCACGAAAGAAATTCTCTCGGCAAGCAAAACGACCATGTGTAACTATTATTCAGTATACAGATATGTACATTAATAATGTAGACATCTTTAAAATTAGCAGTTCAGTTATAAATTAGAATAATTATAGTTATTGGTATAAATGCAATTCTTTGAATCTATTTTTCCATAAAACAGTGGAATAACATGAGGTGGCAATGCATATTATGTATAGTCTTGCATAGACAGAGACTTTGCTGATTGGTACCAGTGTAGCAATCACTATGGGGTCTTAATAAGTAGGACAAGAAATACTGATCTCATGCTAGTAAGAGACAAGACGAGTTATATATTCCCTTTCACTCTTCTTTAGTGAATATAGAGACCAAATAAATGAAAGTCATAGGGTTGAAATAATTACAAGAGAGTTGCCTTTCCTCCTCCCACCCACCCCCAGCTTTTCCTCCTTTCCTGCTCTGCTTCCACTGAAATAAGAGGAATTTTTGAGCTTATGTTTTCCTTTACATTGAAACTGCTGTATTCTTATGAAGTTATATTATTTGGAATGCACCAAAAAGATAGCAATTTTGGTATTCATATAAGCATAACAGATGTTTTAATATAATCTCTGCTTGTTAGAAATTTTTTCATTTAGTAGGAAAGAAGAGAATATCCATGTTCTTCTGCCACTGATATAATGGAGTCAATTTGGCTGGCCATATATTTGAATATAGTTACAGTTAATTTACCATGTGCTCATATGACTCATGCAAGTTATCATGTGACTTATGTCAATCATCATGTGACTCATGCCAATCATTTCTGATGTGAGTTATTTAAGCATAACTTACCCAAATGTAGCTACTACATTCTGGGAAGCCCACTGCTTTAAACTTTGTACATATTACTGTCCTAAGTACCTGACCTTGCAGCAATCAGCTAATACACATGACATTAGCACTGAAACAACATTGAAGAGCTAAATACACACCTGGTAGTCACATGCTGGCTATCTTCCACTTAGCTGTTGTTAATTAAGGGACATGTCAATTTAAAACAGAAGCTCATTTCTTGACCACAATCATGTTTAGTTGTACATCACATCAGATTTCAATTATCCTCCAATGCCATAGGTTTTTTATGTGAGTGGTATTGGTCGAGTGATGGAGTCATGTTCAGAGACATGGATTAACTGGCTTACAAAACTTACTTAGTTTCAAGATGTTACATTTGCATAACTTTATATTTGTATAATAATAATAATATATACATTTACGTATACTGTTCACCATTTATCAACTCCAAATCAGTTTTATTATCCTCCTCTCTCTCCTGCAATAATTTGAACAAGTTAAGTTAACAATCTTGCAAATATTATTCATAGACTGTGGATGTCCCAGTCACTTCACCCAGAATGGGATGCGACCTTAAAAAAGTCAACTAAACAAAGAAACTAGCCAATAAATAAAAATGTCTCAGTAGAAGCCTCTATTGGCCTCTATTGGCAGTTAACAATCTTGCACATATTATTCATAGACTGTTTTTCTTTTTACACACTTCTCTAATTTATCACTATAGGAAAGTTATTATAATAGGAGCAGGAACCCTTTACCAAACATGAATATGTTACAATAAAGTATATATCACTCCCTTGTAAAACCCTTTATCCACTACTGCTGTCAGTAATGCTATAAAAGAACTTGAGTGAGTTTATTTCTGTTGTGTGTCCCAGTAATATTGCGACCTTACATCCAGTCAAGAAGACATTTTGGGCCTCTTATCATTGTTTCTTTGATCCAATCTTGCCTTTAAAACACCTAAAGCAACTTAGTAGTAGAGAAGGCTAGTGTTTTATAGTTTCATTGTCTCTGTAGTTTTTTCCCCTTTTTTTTCTTGTCTCATTTTGTCCCTTTGGGTACATTAGTATTAGCAAGTTTTTGCTGTTGTCAATTGTTCTGTTCACATGCCAGGGGGGGGGGGGGGGTGCCTTAGCACTAGCAAGTGCCAGTTGGCATTGCCTCTAATGATGTACATTGTTACCAAAAACAAAACAAAAGAAAACACTCTATTAGTAATAACTGCATATATATGATCATGCACGCAATTTCACATTTCCAAAAGCAAATTATCAGCACAAAGGCAGTAACTTGGAAGCCCAAAAAATCTGTGGTGGAGCTATCTAACTTAATCTGCATTAAAAAGACTGTAGTTGCTGAATATAGTGAGCTTTACAGTGGCAAGTCATTAGCTTTGAAAGCACAAAAGTTATTTTCACAATGTGCGACTTCCATAATGATATCATGCATTTTTTACTATAATAACTAATGCATAAGCGTTAAAATTACCTGAGGTAAGGGTAGATAATAAAATATAATAGGTATTAGTAACAAACCCCAGACAATGAAGATTACAATACACAGAATTGCAATTTGCACTAGCTTCATTTTTTCCCCCTCCACTGGGTCATCTTTTCCTCTTCTTCCAGGAGAAGTCCCTTTGGAGTCTAAAGCTTGTTTTCCACCTGATCCAGCCTTATGGAGCTCCATTCAACTGAGAGTAACGATGACAATTAGGGCGGACGCCAATAGAAAATCTGTTACTACCCCATTGAAAGGATGTTTTATAGGCGTGTGTCCCCGTAATCTCCACTCTTGGGTTCGCAATCTAGCACTACGTTCAGATACTACTACATTACGCTCAAGATTGGAAGTGGACGTCGTAGTCAGGCGACGCCTGAAAACTTATTTCGCAGGCCGGACGCGTGAAGTCCATCATTTAACTGTTTTTTCAAGCTTCCAAGAAGTTGAGTGCTCCCCTTGAAACATTAATTGACATGACAAGAACGCCTCTAAAAATAGCATGGTCTAACAACATATAAGGTCTTGTTGATTTGCAATAAAATCACATTATGTAAGTTACCTTATACCACAGCTGGTTTATACCAAGCTTACATTATTGAAAAATGTGCTGCTTCTTGATGCTGGGCTAAGTCAATTTCACTCTGACATTATTGAGAGCTCTAAAAGATGGAGGGTGAAGACATTGTTGTATTGAAAAATGTGCTGCTTCTTGATGCTGGGCTAAGTCAATTTCACTCTGACATTATTGAGAGCTCTAAAAGATGAAGGGTGAAGACATTGTTGTATTTCTTTATGTTTTGTTGAAAATTGTTTGCTGTTTATTTCCACAAATAGTTCTCGCAGATGCATACTCAAACAGTGTGGTAGACTAATCTTACCATTTGGTCAAGTATTTTGGTCTCCATATTAAGTGTAGTGATCTGGAACTAACTTGAACTTTGTACTACTAGATAGTTATGTGCATGACACTAGTTCTTATTATTGCCTGTTATATGTCTGTACTGTATTGTCGATTCGTAGACCTCGTGTTTGAGATCTAGTTGTACAATCTCTCTACGGTATATATCACAAAAATTTATACAATTAGATCTCGGGATGGATAAAGTCCTTTGTCTGGAATGTTTGGAGGCAGATCCAAACTCGAGTGATGCCTCAAAGGATTGGCTCCACTGGTGGAGGACATTCCAGAACTTTCTCGCTGTCCTCGACCGAGAGGGTTTGGACAAACTCGGAGTACTCACAAACTTTCTGTCTCCTAAGATCTACCAATACATCGAAGACTGTGGGGATTACCCAACAGCGATTGAGACGCTGCAAACTCTCTATATAAAGCCCATCAACAAAGTCTATGCCCCACATATCCTTGCTACGAGGCGCCAACAGTCCTCGGAGATCATGGATGAGTGCCTCCAGGTCCTCAAAAGGCTTAGCAAAGACTGTAAATACCAGAATGTCTCCTCAGTAAAATATCATGAGGAGAGCGTTAGGGACGCTTTCATCTCTGGTATAACTTGAGGAGAGCGTTAGGGATGCTTTCATCTCTGGTATAACTTCTGGACTTATTCGCCAAAGGTTATTGGAAAATAATACTCTGGACCACAAGACTATGTTTGATCAAGCCAGATCACTGGAATCAGCAGCGCACAGCTCAGAGTCATATACGGCAACTCCCCTATCATTCAATGCTGCCGTCTTACCGGCAGACAATGTTCTACCAGACTGTGACCCGGCTGTCACCCTTCTACTCTTGCTACAGCATCTTGTTTTCAAGGACAGAAGTGCTTCTTCTGTGGCTACCAAAGGCATCCTCGCTCCAAGTGCCCTGCTCGCGATGTCACATGTTCCAAGTGCCAAAAGATGGGACACTTTCAGAAAGTTTGCCGAAGTGGTGCCCCACCCCTGTCTGAAGGGAGGACGTCTGCCACAATGTGGCGATGAATGCTCGCTACCATCTCCGCTGAGGTGCCCCTGTCACTTGCTAAGTCGACGACCATGGTGAACATAGATGGATTTGAAGCCAAGGCCCTCGTTGATAGTGGGAGCTCTGAAAGCTTCATCCGGGACTGGTGAAATCGGCAGCTCTTCATGTCTACCCTTCGTCAGGAACGATATCGATGGCTACATCCTCCCTGGCAACGAACGTGAGCGGTTATTGTCTTGTTGGCCTCGTATTTGGGGGTAGAACCTACCCCTGGGTAAGCCTCTCTGTTCTACGTGAACTGTGTGCTGACCTCATACTAGGCTTAGACTTCCAGACGCAACATGAGAGGGTTGTTTTTTAATGTGGTGGTCCTAAGTCTTCGCTATCTATCTGTATCTGTGGTCTAAGCACTTTGAATATTAGCCCACCACAGTTGTTCTCTAATCTAACAGATGACTGCCACCCGATTGCGACCAAGTCACGCAAGTATAGTCGCGAAGATTCGCTATTCATTACTACGGAAACACGACGGCTCCTGAAAGTAGCGATTATTGAGCCTAGTAAGTCCCCCTGGAGAGCCCAAGTTGTCATTGCAAAGGGTGATAACCACAAAAGGAGGATGGTAGTAGACTATTCACAAACTATCAATAGGTTTACACTATTGGATGCTTTCGCTCTTCCACGCATAAGTGACCAGGTAAACTCCATTGCTCAGTACCCGGTATTCAGCACTATCGACCTACGAAGTGCATACCACCAAGTTCTGCTTAGGAAGGAAGAACGGCCATATACCGCATTTGAGGCAAGCAATGGCTTATACCAGTTCACACGGGTCCCATTCGGTGTTATTGCGTGTTTCCAATGGGAAATGACCGAATTTGTGTATATGGAACACTTATCCGGTGTTTTCCCTTATTTGGACAACCTTACCATATGCGGAAAAGACCAAGACGAGCATGATACCAATCTGGAGCTCTTCCTCACGGCAGCGAAACGGAGAAACATGACCTACAATGATGAAAAGAGTGTCTTCTCAACTAGATGCCTCGCCATCCTCGGTTGCATTGTAGAAGAGGGTGAGATCCGCCCGGACCCTGAGCATTTGAGACCTCTTCGAGAGCTTCCTGTCCCACACACAATATCAACTCTCTCAATAGATGTAAAGGGCTATTCTCTTACTATTCTCAATGGATTCCTGGATTTTCAGACAGAATGAGACCCATAAACAGTTGCAAAAATTTTCCATTGTCTGCTGATGATATTGTGGCTTTTGAAAGCCGAAAGAAAAGTATTGAAGAATCGGTAGTAATGGCCGTGGATGAGGAGTTACCTTTTGAAGTGGAGACGGATGCATCAGAACCAAGCTGGACATCCTGTAGCTTTCTTCTCGAGGACACTACAAGGGCCCGAGATCCGACATCCCTCCGTCGAGAAAGAGGCCCAGGCCATCATAGAATCTATCCACCATTGGAAACACTACCTAACTGGACGACATTTCTGCTTGAAGACTGATGACCAGAAGTCTGTGTCCTATATGTTTGACCAGCGACATAAGGGAAAAATCAAGAATGATAAAATCATGCGTTGGCGGGTAGAGCTGTCCTGCTACAGTTATGATATTATCTATCGCCCCGGAAAAGAGAACATACCACCCGACACTTTCTCCCACAGTACCTGTGCTGCCTCCCTAGATGACTCTTTGTACCTGCTGCATCAGTCGCTTTGCCATCCTGGTATTACGAGAATGTCCCATTTTGTTCGTAGCCAAAACCTACCTTTTTCCATTGAAGAAATAAAGTGAATGAATGACAAATTCTTGTCGGATCTGCTGTGAATGCAAGCCCAGGTTCCATCGATCTGTCAAAAGCCACCTCATCAAGGCAACTCAACCCTTCGAGAGGTTGAACATCGATTTCAAAGGACCTCTCCCCACTAACAACAAGAACTCATATTTCCTCAACGTCATCGATGAGTATTCACATTTTCACTTCGTTTTCCCTTGTCCTGATATGAATGCCAGTACTGTAATTGAATGCTTATCATTGCTATTCTCTGTCTTCGGGATGCCGGTATTTGTGCATTCTGATCGAGGACCCTCCTTAATTAGTCGTGAACTGTGGTCCTACCTTGCTGGGAAAGGAGTATCAACAAGCCGCACCACTCCCTATAATGCTGCAGGCAACGGACAAATAGGGAAGTGCAATGGGACTGTGTGGAGAGCTGTCACGATGGCCTGCAAATCAGATAATCTCCCCATCAAGTATTGGCAGAAGGTGCTCCCTGATGTCCTCCACTCCATATGCTCGCTTCTCTGTACGACTACTAACGAGACTCCCCATGAGCGTCTCTTCCATTTCTCCCAACGGTCTACGTCCGGAAGCTCCATCCCTACCTGGCTGACTTCTCCTGGGCCCATCTTCCTCAAGCGTCACGTCCAAACCAGAAAAAAGGACCCACTGGTCGATGAGGTGGAGCTCATTGAGGCGAACCCCCGTTATGCTCACATCCGGTATCCAGACGTCAGGGAAACGACCATGTCTACCAAGCACCTAGCCCTGTGTGGTAAACTGTTCTTCTTTCTCTTTCCCATTCCCTATTAGATACTTTAATAGTTGCTACTATATAAACAAGCCTATCTCAGACTTATGGCATTCAGGCTTGTCGCTGCTCTCTGCCTTTCTTTATTCAACTCTCTCTGGATATTTGTACACATCTGCTCATGCTGATCTTGCTAGTCTCTGTTTGTCTCTGTTCATCTTCATCCTGACTTTCCTTTCATTGCTAATGCTGTTCTCACTAGTTACCTTGCTATGTTCAGCTCTCTCCAGACATTTCTTTCAAAATCCGTAATGTTGCTTTGTCTAGTCTCTGCCTTTCTTCATTCAGCTCTCCTGGATGTTTCGTTCCTTGACTGCTAATGCTATTCTCTTCTCTACCATTATCCATTTAGATATTTCTTTTCCTCAGGTGGTTTAGCTGTTCTTCCCTCTGTTTCCCGCTCCCTGTTAAATATTCTGATAATTTCCTTTACATTTTCATCAAAATCATCCGTCTCGATTTCTGTCTCTCTGCTCTGTAGCCTATCTTGCACGATGTCATTTGTAGATTAATGACAGTCACTGCTATATTTTGCTTGCTGAGCTTGCTCAGTACCATGAGACACATACAGTATGACAACCATATATAGATAATGATGTCACTGCAATGGTAATTAATTGTATAGCTACACATCATAAGCAGGGGGAAAGTAGAGGTAGATAAATGCTTTATATAATCAGTAGTGTTTGCCATCTAGCCTTCTCGGTAACCAGAGCTAGGGATAACTGAACCCATGGCTCATTCCACAATTGCTGCCAGGGTTCGGGTAAACCACCATCAGCATGTTCCAGTACTCCGTGTCCTAGCCCTACCATGCGATAGGCAATGAATGATCGCCAACAGCTAGTTTAAACCCAGTGGTGTTACATTAGGCCCTATTGGGACTTCAATGTTCTGAAGAGAGCACCGAGGGGAGTGAGGGACCAGGCAGCAAGAAAGCTGCCTACGGTAGTGGAGAATTTAGTGGCTGGCAATGATCCTCTCACTTGGCAACATCTCCTACTTTTTAGCTCATGCTGTCTGTCTCAAGTTACCAGGAATGGAGGGTAGTGCTGAAGCCTGTCATCAGTGGGGAACCGATAGATCAGGGAGGAATTGTCTTAGCTAGGCTCAGAGGCTTCTTGGAAGCGGAGATACAGGAAATCTGTAGACCCCAATGATACCCTGGCTTCCTGAGTGTTGGGTAAGTTGGAGGAGGGCTATTATAAGTGTACTGTGAGGCTTGTTTGCTGGAGTGACCACTACTCTGGAGAGCCTGAAGCTGAAACACCTGGCCCCACATCATCGTTCCTTCATTCCTGCCCCTAAGGCTGAGATGTTCTCTATTGCTATCACAGAGTAGAATGTCAGAAGGGCCATCATTTCTTTCCCTAATGGTTCTTCTGTTGGTCCTGATGGCTTACAACCCCAACATCCAAAGGTTCTGCAGCTAACAAAGAGAGCGCGATCCTCCTGAGGGCTTTCACTTCACTAGTGACCCATATCCTTAAGGGAAAGAGCCCAGGCCATATTCGACCATACTTTTTTGGAGCCACTCTAGTAGCATACTGGAAGAAGCATGACGTGTACGACCAACCGCTGTTGGATGCATACTGTGGAGTTTGGCTGGAAATTATGCCTGTGCACTTGCTCTGAAGGAGCTTCTGGACCTGCTAGCCCCACACGAACTGGAATTTGGGGTCCCATGGTGCGTGGAAGCCACAGTTCATGCTGCCCGGATATACTTGCGCTCTAGTTGGATGAAGTGATCGTGAAAGTGGACTTTAAGGATGTTTTTAACAGAATTCGATGGGACAAAATTTTGCTTGCAGTGGAGGATTTTATTCTTTACCTCCTTTCATTTGTCCACACTGCCTACTATGAGCCTTCATCCCTACTGTGGGGCAGTGATGAGGTACAATCTTCGGAGGGGTTCTAGCTGAGTGATCCCCTGTGTCCCTTTCTGTTTTGTCTGTCAATTTACAAGATGTGTGCAAAGCTGAAGTCTGAGTTGGCAGTCTTTTATCTGGATGATGGGACCCTTGGAGGAAGAAGGGAGAATGTGACAAGTAACCTGAAACTTTTGTGGAGGAGGTATGTGAAGTGGGCTGCAGCAGAACAGGAGCAAGACTGAGCTCATCACATCTGACAATACCACCAGAGGAATAGTTCTCCTGACCTACCCAGGATTTTGTGTGGTCAACATTGAGAGCATGCAGAGTTTCTGGGGTCACCAGGTATCAAGTCATTGTATTTCATGACAGGTCCAAAAATATATAGCTTCATTACTACAAAACAAGCTAGAGATTACCATGCAGTTTTCCATTTCTTCTATCTAATGAAGACGAAAACAACTAAAACTGAAACTAGAGTACTCGCTCGAACCGCTTGTAGGGATCTAGCAGATTCCAGTTACACCAAAGTTATATTATAGTAAGTATAACAGAAATAGCGAGTAAGAGGAGGAAACTTACCTACTTATAGACTATTAAAGCTTACAGACCCTTAAACTCGTACTGAAATAACTGTACTGAAATAACTCGAAGACAAACTGCTCCAGTGGCTTTGTATAGTTGTATTGCATGTATGTTCATCACATGGAGAAATGATGGCCTCGTATACTTTAACTACGTGTATATTCATCAAATGGAGCTATGAATGGCCTCATAAAGAGGAGTACTCCAGCCATAACAGCAGTTAGAGCACAAGTTATTCTATATTTACATAGTTATCGTCGTCGTCGTTGTCGTCTTCTTCTTCGTCATCGTTGTCGTCTTCTTCGTCTTCGTCGTCTTCTTCATATTCTTCATCTTCTTCGTCTGTTTCATCTTCTTCATCTTCTTCGTCTTCTCGTTTTCTTCGTCTTCTTCGTCTTCTTCATCTTCTTCATCTTCTTTGTTTTCTTCGTCTTCTTCGTCTTCTTCGTCATCGTCATCCTCATCGTGGTCATCGTTGTCATCGTCATCATCATCGTCATCATCATCATCATCGTCGTCGTCATCATCATCATCATCATCATCATCATCATCATCATCATCATCATCATCATCATCATCATCATCATCTCATCATCATCATCATCATCATCATCACCACCATCATCATCATCACCATCATCATCATCATCATCATCATCATCATCATCATCATCACCATCATCATCATCATCATCACATGCAGCAATGAGTGGCCGCATATACTTATACTGCATGTATGTTCATCACATGCAGCAATGAGTCACCTCATATACTTGTACTGCATGTATGTTCATCACATGCAGCAATAATTGGCCTCATATACTTGTACTGCATGTATATTCATCAAATGGAGATATGAGTGGCCTCGTAAGGAGGAGTACTTGGTCCATAACAGCAGTTACAGCACAAATTATTCTAGATTTACATAGGTACATAGCTTATGCCCTACAAACAGTTTCTGGCAAGTAATGCATTCTAGTCTCCTCCAAGCTCTGATATTCAGCCATACCAAAGTGAAGTTTTAAATAAAACACACTCATGTAATTATTTTATATATTGCTCAGAATCCAATTCAAACCACCTCTGAAGATATGTTGGATCTGATGGGCATTGCAACGCAATTTCCTTATTCAAATTCAGTGTGTGCATGACTACATATCAAAAGTAGAGTGTGGACAGACTGTCTTAAAGACTTCAAATTCTAAGATGCCTACAGCAATCAGGTGGGGCAGTGGATTTGAGTGTGCAGTATGGGCAGCCTTACAACTCATCATCATCATCGTCTTCATCGTCATCATCGTCGTCATCATCATCATCATCATCGTCGTCGTCGTCATCGTCGTCGTCGTAATCGTCGTCGTCGTCGTCGTCGTCATCGTCGTCGTCATCGTCGTCATCATCATCATCATCATCGTCATCATCATCATCATCATCATCATCACCATCATCATCATCATCATCATCATCATCATTCATCATCATCATCATCATCATCATCATCATCACCATCATCATCATCATCATCATTCATCATCATCATCATCATCATCATCATCATCATCATCATCATCATCATCATCATCATCATCATCAATCATCATCATCATCATCAATCATCACCACCATCATCATCATCATCACATGCAGCAATGAGTGGCCTCATAATATACTTATACTGCATGTATGTTCATCACATGCAGCAATGAGTTGCCTCATATACTTGTACTGCATGTATGTTCATCACATGCAGCAATGATTGGCCTCATATACTTGTACTGCATGTATGTTCATCACATGCAGCAATGATTGGCCTCATATACTTGTACTGCATGTATATTCATCAAAATTAATGGAGATATGAGTGGCCTCGTAAGGAGGTGTACTTGGCCCATAACAGCTGTTACAGCACAAGTTATTCTAGATTTACATAGGTACATAGCTTATGCCCTACAAACAGTTTCTGGCAAGTAATGCATTCTAGTCTCCTCCAAGCTCTGATATTCAGCCATACCAAAGTGAAGTTTTAAATAAAACCCACTCATGTAATTATTTTATATATTGCTCAGAATCCAATTCAAACCACCTCTGAAGATATGTTGGATCTGATGGGCATTGCAATGCAATTTCCTTATTCAAATTCAGTGTGTGCATGACTACATATCAAAAGTAGAGTGTGGACAGACTGTCTTAAAGACTTCAAGTTCTAAGATGCCTACAGCAATCAGGTGGGGCAGTGGCTTTGAGTGTGCAGTATGGGCAGCCTTACAACTCATCATCATCATCGTCGTCATCGTCATCGTCATCGTCATCATCATCATCATCATCATCATCATCATCATCATCATCATCATCATCATCATCATCATCATCATCATCATCATAATCATCATCATCATCATCACTACCACCAACACCACCACCACCACCACCACCAGCACCAACACCACCACCAGCACCAGCACCACCATCATCATCATCATCATCATCATTATTATTATTATTTTTAATGATTATTATTATTATTATTTGTTTTAATGACCTCTGGGTGGGAAGTATAAATGCTAGCACTGACTTGCAACACTGGAAAGACCCTGGCTGTCAAGGCTCCAATTCTGCTGTTCTGCTCTGAACCTGACTGGGATTGCATTTGTTCTGATTTACAGAATGCCAGCTGCATGTGCTCTAGCTGCCACTGCCCAGGATGAGGTGGGCCTACTAATCTTGACCTAATTGAAACAATGGCACTTCACTTGATTGAGAGATTATAATGATTGTCATTCTCTGTAACTCATAGCAAGATAGAGGAAGTGTTGTTAATCATCATCATCATCATCATCATCATCATCATCATCATCATCATCATCGTCATCATCATCATCATCATCATCATCATAATCATCATCATCATCATCATCATCATCATCATCATCATCATCATCATCATCACAACTGGAAAACAACTCGAAATCATTCACGATCAAGCAGCATGTAGCAAACTGAAAATTGAGCTCACTATAATACTAGATGCAATGGAACTGTTCGACAAGGCAACATACTCATTGCAAGGTGATGGGCCATTAGTGTTAGTAGCCTATCAGCGATTAAGTCTTCTGTACTCTTATGTCTCATTACAATACTATCCAAATGTGGCTGCAGTCTCTAAGCATCTGTTAGGAGGAAATTCTACATGTGAGTGCCAACTGATAGCTTACGCCGAAGCTTGTTGTGTCCCTGCCTACTCGTACTTCAATGCTGGCTATCTTCCATTTAGCTGTTGTTACGGGACATGTCAATTTAAAACAGCAGCTCATTTCTTGACCACAATCATGTTTAGTTGTACATCACATCAGATTTCAATTATACAGGGTTGGATTCCATAGGGTTTGTTATGTGAAGGCCTACTGTGGTATTGGTTGAATGATGGGAGTCATGTTAATTAATTAACTGGCTAATTAGTTCCTTATAATTGTTTAACTTGTTTAAACTCCTTGCACTGTGTGTATATATATATTATATAGAAGTCAGATTGTTGTTGTTGTTGTTGTTATTGTTGTTGAAACCTTTATTACAATTATCCCAATTCAACTTTAATTGCTCTGTAGTGTGTATGCTCATATATGCTATATTATGAATCACACATAGCTACAGGTGATTCCTCAATCAGTGTGTGAAGGAGTTCTAAATGACAGAGATATTAGATGCTGTGTAGGGGAAATTTCCCAGTGAGAGATAAAAGCTAATTGTACTTAGAACTGTCTATATGCTGTGGTCACCATAGTCAAGTCAAACCATCACTATGAGATGTGAAGCTTATACCATGGTAAAGCTCTAGCTGAATGGTGGGCTGCTCTGGAGTGATGGAAAAGATGATGCATCAGAAGCTCTAACACTTCAAGCAGAGCGGAAGCTGAGGCAAGTTGAATGCACATGAGCTTCTGATTCCCCTTTATGCTCACTAATGGAGAAATAATTAAAACTTAGATAGGGTGAGAGTTGACTATACACCTTAACCCTGCAACCAGTTTGGACAAATGTATGATAGCTGCTGTAGTTAGTTGACTACATACTTTTCCATGTCACACACATTATGTCATTATAAGGCTAGTGAACTGCATGTTAGGATGTCTGAATTCCAGTCTATGCTGTGATGCTTTCTGCATGTGAGTTCTCAATATTCAATTAAACTATTGTTATTCTCGAGTTATTCAGGGTCTGGGGGTAAGAACCAGACTGGTGGCCAGCAATACCGAACGAACCAGAACTGTGTGTCAGCACTTCCGTTCCAAAAGGCAGTGCCCGTGACATATTGGTGGCAGCGGTGGAATCCCAACAGAAGTTTCAGCACCGCAGACTTCAGAATTCAGCACCGCAGACTTCAGAACTCAGTATACCGCAGAGATGTCGAAGCCCATCACGAGGAGTAGGCAGACCACTGAGGGTTTGGCAGTTGAGACAGAAGTAGAGAACAATGCCAGTTCCGCTAGCACTGTGACGGTAGGAGACAGTAATGCAGCATTGTTTCTTCTTGTACAATGAATGCAGGATCGCGAAGAGAGAATGGATAACGACCGGGCAATAAGAGAAGAAGAAAGAGAACGTGAACGTTCGAGATGGGAAGACAAGAGGGACCAGGCATTTGCAGAACGTTCGAGATGGGAAGACGAGAGGGACCAGCGCTCCTCGCCAAATTCTCAACAAGGAGAACGGGAGATACCACGAGCAAAACCGACAGAAGTAAGCAGCAGGAAGTCCAGTGGAAACTGGAAGAAGCAACCAAAGAGCGCAACAACCCTCCTCGACTTGAAGACCTCAATTTAGCTGTCGCCCTGACTGCCCGAGAGTGAAGCTGATCTGGTGGAGGCTGAGATCGTCTGCAAGGTGGTCATACCTGAAAAGGTGAGAGGACAAGATGTGGATCGGATACTTCTGGATACAGGAGCCGGCAGAACAATGGTAAAAAGCTGCTTGGTACCTGACACTGCTAAGACGGGAGAAGTAGTGCAGATGGAGTCGTACACTGGAAGGGTGGAGTCCCACCCCTTGGCTAAGGTGGAGCTGGAAGTTGCCCATCGCAGGGTCACACTGACAGTGGCTCTGGAGGAGCATGGTAAATATGATGTGCTATTAGGTACTGACTTTCCAGGCCTGTGGGAGCTGGGTCGGCAGCTGGTCCATGCCCAGGCTTTCCAGATGGTGCAGACCTGATCTCAGATAAATAGGCGACCAGGAGCCTATCCTTGATTGTCCCAAGGGAGAAGCTACCTCGGAAGTGAGCGAAACTGAGTCAGACTATGAAAAAAATGATGAACCAAGCGAATTCACAGAGGACGAACCCTCAACCGAAACAGAGATGACAGATTCTGAGAGGAAGAAGCCCTCTAAATCTGCTAAAAGGGCAGAATGAAAGGCCTGGAGAGAGAAGGTCCTGGAGAAAATGCTTCGGGAACAAGATAGAGGAACATTTAAAGAGCAGCAGGACGAAGATGAAACCCTGGACGCACTTCGTCAACAGGCCGAAACCACGGATAGTCCTTTCACGATGAGAGATGGACTATTATGGAAGAGATCCACTGATAGAATGGGTGAGGATGTGTTGTTGTTATGTGTTCCTGTGCAGAAGAGAGGAGTACTACTGTCTCTGGCCACATTTGGGAAGGGACCGAACACACAGAAGGCTGGCAGATGAATACCACTGGCTAGGTATGTATGCTGATGTGCGTAAAATGTGTCAAGCTTGTAGTGAGTGTCAAAAGGTTGCACGTTGGAGGAAGCAGCCAGCCCCACTTCGCCTCTACCGGTGATAGATGAGCCATTCTCGAGCATTGGGATGGATATGGTTGGACTACTACCCCGCACCCGAGCTGGAAAGAAACATATTTTGGTGATTGTGGACCATGCAACGCTGTGGCCTGAGGCGATAACACTGCACTCTACAGACAGTCAGACAGTGGCAGACGAACTCCTCGTTTTTTTCACCAGGACAGGCGTACTGAGGGAGATCTTAACAGATTGCGGATCGAACTTCACAGGACGGCTGATGAAGGAGCTGTACCGGTCACTGGGAATAATGGGACTTCGAACAACCCCATACCACCCAGAAGGAGACGGACTCGTGGAGAGGTTCAATGCAACTCTCAAGTCCATGTTGAAGAAAACCTTAAAGCTATGGAATGGTCAATGGGACTTGGCCTTACCCCATGTTCTGGGGGAATACCGAAGGGCCCCACACGAAACTACAGGTTTCACCCCTTCTGAACTGCTCTATGGGAGGCAGATCAGGGGACCACTCCAGAACTTGAAGGAACAGTGGACAGCAAGGGAGGGGACTCCAACCGACATTGTGACGTACATAACAACCGTGCAGGATCGATTCGAGGAGCTACAAAGGGTATCCCGAGAAAGAGAGGAGCAACAGAAATCGAAATACAAAAACCATTTCGACCGGAAAGCACGGGCAAGGTCTTTCCTTCCAGGAGACCTGGTCTTGTAGAGCACTCCACCGAAGGGACAGAGTTTTCATGCTGAGTGGGATGGCCCCTACCCGGTGATACAACGATATGATGAGATGACATATAAACTTCATATGCCAGACCATCCCAGGAGAAAGGTAAAAAGGTATATTAACCTATTGAGACCTTATAATTCTCCAGCTTTGGGCTGCCTGAATGCAACTGAGATCTTGGAAAGAGAGATGCCCGACTGCTTCAAAGATGAGGAAGGCGAGTTGCTACCCGACACAGAAGCAGCCGACCTGGAACTGGGAGAGAGAGAGAAACTGCAGCAGCTGATGAAGAAACACCGCGCTTGCTTCAAGTGTCTGGCGGTGGTGGAGGCTGTAAGACACTTCCGGGTATACCTCTTGGGGGCTATCTTTCACGTGGTAACAGACCACAGCAGTCTGCGTTATCTGGAGAACATGTAAGACGAAAACGGCAGGCTAGCCAGATGGGCACTCAGCCTACAACCATATATTTTCGAAGTGATCCACCGACCAGGCAACCGGCACGCGAACGCTGACGGCATGTCTAGACAGGCATGGCCCACCTACCAGACCCCTACCCTGATGGAAGGACAGCTGCTGCCGTCTCGGGAGAAGTAGAGGGGGATGTCACAGGGTGACACTTCACTCACCAACACTGACTCTAGTGGATTAACCACAACAACCACTTAGCTAGAGCATAAGAAGTGACTATGTAGTTATGCCATGAATATGATTAGTAAACCCACTGAACAGTGCACACATTATGTCATTATAAGGCTAGTGAAGTGCGTGTTAGGATGTCTGAATTCCAGTCTATGCTGTGATGCTTTCTGCGTGTCTGAATTCCAGTCTATGCTGTGATGCTTTCTGCGTGTGAGTTCTCAATATTCAATTAAACTATTGTTATTCTAAAGTTATTCAGAGTCAGGGGGTAAGAACCAGACTGGTGGCAGCAATACCGAACGAACCGAACTGTGTGTCAGCACTTCCGTTCCGAAAGGCAGTGCCCGTGACATATTGGTGGCAGCCTCAGCACCACCCCGTACTCCATAACTCAACTGTGTAGGGGCAAGCAAAGATGCCATTTCATGCATGACCTGGTTCCCAGCAATCTTGGCTACAAGGCATCTGAGTGTACATCCAACTGCGATGGGCCTAACCCCCCCATCCTTCTTCTCGAGTGCAGTCAGATTAGCGCCAAAGAAAAAGGGACGGACAGAGACAGGTGTCCTACCCTCCAAAACCAAAGTTTCAATAGCAGCTTCATAATCAGGGCAGTCCTCTATATAATCAAAAACCTGGTGAGAAACATAGTTGACCAAGGTCATGAACTTGTCTGGGGCATGAGCGCCACCTTCCTCAATGAAGTTAGTGAATGTCCGGTGCCAGTGCTTCCAGTAAATGAATTCGAGTCCAAGTCGGGTTTCAGCAGAGTGTCCATGGCGTACTACCGTCTCAGGTAATATTAGTTTTGTAAATTGTAGTGACCAACGATAATATGGCTTTACAAAACTAACACCAAAGACAAACAGAATCAATAGAGATGAACAGAGACGAAAACTATCAACAACAGTTACACACAGATGGTCACCGAGTCATAGTATGAATCACGTGATAATCACCATACTCATAATAATAGAGTTCAGGGCTCACGAAATAAGTCCACTGGAAACAGACCACTGATTTATGGGCTGACTAAGATATATAAACCTGAGGTTCCCCTCAGGCCAATTGTGTCTTGTATAGGTGCACCATCATATAATATTTCGAAGTTCATAGCACATTATTTGATATCACCTCTAGCTTGAAATACAATTTATCAAAGTTAATGTTTGGCACAGCATGAGTGTCTTGTCAGTTATGATGTATCCTCTCATTTTACCAATGTTCCTATTGATGAGGTCATGGAAGTAATTTTTGGAATGTTGACGAAAGATAAGAGCTTGCATGAGAAGACTACACTAGGTGCTGACGAGATTTCTGAACTGTTGGATTGTGCCTAAAATCCACTTATTTCAGGTTTCAAAAGGGCAGCAATGGGTATCTGCAGTGGTAGCCAACCTTTGTACGGAAATCTTTGCACTCACAACTGCCCCACTGAAACCAAGGTTTTGGAAGAGATATGTGGCTGACGCATTCTGCATTGTGAAGAAGTGAAGTGAGCAGGAGTTGTTGGACTATCTGAGCAACATCAGGCCATTCATAAATTAACCATGGAACTTGAAATGGACGGATCGATGCCCTTTCTGGATTGTCACCTATACAGGAAGGAAGATGGAAGGCTAACTGCAACCGTTGACAGAAAACCCAGGCTCACCAACCGGTACCTTGATTATAAATCACATCGTCCTATCTATGTCAGAAGAGAAGTGGCGAAGAGCTTGTATGATATAGCCAGGAGAGTAGTGAGACTGAGAAGGAGGACCTTAGGAAGGAAGAACATCATTTTAATAAAATCTTTATAGAGAACGATTATCCGCAAGCCTTCATCAACCTTTCATCTGCAGATAAAATTAAACACAGAAAGGAATATCAGTACACCGATACAGGCAATGAGGGTTCTAAAAAGAAGGATCCTATGGTAGTGATTCCTTATCCAGCACGGATGACTGAAGAAATCAGGAGGCTCTGCAGGAAGCTCAACATCAAAGTCATTTTCAGATCGGGAAGAACTCTGTGGACACACCTGAGCAGAGTGAAGGATGTTTTGCCAGCTAGTATGCACTTGTGCATTGTGTACCGCATCCCTTGTAGCGGTGTGAAATATATACTACATAGGGGATACCATGACTGGAGACCAGAGTAAAATATAAAGTGTGCTAAAGAGAAGTCTGCAATTGCTGAACATGCATTGGATAATGGAAATCCTATTTTGTGGGAGGAAGCCACCATCTTCAGTGAAGTAGGAACATATAATGGATTGGGGGGGGGGCCCTCCGAACCGATGAATGTTGCTGTTGGGGGAATGCATGCAACCAATCACTAACACAGACTATTTTTGAGACCCATATATATATTTTTAATAAGACTAGTGGACTAGTGAACAATGAGCAAAGAACAAATGCATGTTTTATAGTTAATAGAAATTATTTTTTTATAGTTTCCAAAAAAGTTCTTCCTTCTCTCACATCTAGAAATAAATTCTGAGTTTATGGACTTCTGTGATGATTTTCTTGAGACGAGATTGGTGGTTTAGAATGTCACAAATAGTCTGACCTCCGGTCACTTTATGGATTGTGATACCATTCAAGAGGTGTAGCCTTGATTATATCTGGAATCATTTTTAAATGAATTTACAACTAATCCATGTTGATATCACTGCCATACAACTCTTTCAGTCTTGCAGAAAGTGAAACACTTTTGCCATTTGCACTGTCCACCAACAACGATTCAATAGTCTTCACGAAAATGAAGTTTTCATGCTGAAATTGTCTATGTAGTTCATCCTTCACATGGTCAATTGCCTCAAAATACTCCTTTCTATAATAATCCTCAATATATGTGAAGGTATGCTGTGGTGCTCCATGATCTAATCTCCTTGGAAACTGCCTTTGGCGAGGTAGAACAGGAGGATCACAACACACTTTCGAGGCTTTCACTACTACAGAATTATAGAATGATGATCGGTACGAATTCTCTCAAGTGATCGAATGCACAAGTCTACAGCCATAAAACAGTCATCAACATTAGTCTCCTCTGCCTGAAGGTTAATGGACAGCTGTTCATTCATACTGAAGATTAATACCGATAGCTCCAATCCAAAATATGTGCAGAATTTATCCATAAGCGATAGAATACCATTTGCTCGTCTAGAACAGTCATCCATTCCATGAGAAGAAATCTCCATTGTTTCCCTTAGTGCTTCATAGTTGTTGATTATGGCTTGCATGGCACCAGTACAGGTAGTCCATCTAGTTGGGCACAATGATTTGATTTTAGAACCATGATTTGATTCCTGTTGTCTTTGCACATGCTCCAAAATAACTTCTCTTTTAGGGGACACCTTGATCATCTGTATCATATCCATAGCAAAATTTAGTCCTTCCTCCTTGATGGATTTGACTTTGTGGGCTACTTCTTGCAGACATAAATTGATACATTGGGCTAGACAGTGTACTGGTATAGCAGATGGAAACTCCTCTTGAAATTGTTTGCCAACACAAGTAATGTGTCCTTGGCACCGTCGTAACCTTGACCACGACAATTCTCAAACTGCATCCCTAACCGAAGAAGAGCATCTTTAATTGCTGTGTAGATAGTCTCTGCTGTGGTGTTATCAAGCTGAACAGCATCTTCATTTATTTCATACATCTCTGAAACCCACCTAATGCGCTGTTCCCTATTACTAATGTCTCTAGTTTCGTCAGCAAGCACTGAAAACCAACGTTGGGGCAACATATAAGCCAAAAGGGAACGTAATAGTTTATGATCATTAGCTCATTAACTATTAAGGGTGACTGGTATTCACTTTACTTAATCCAGGCACATTCTGCTAAAGCTTGGTCCAATATCACAGTTAAGTTGGACCCCCCGGCATGGTCATTTGTAACGGATAACCCTTCGCGTAACAAGCAACGCAAAACACGAAGTTGATTGAGTAAGCTTAGTCTTCGGTTCTCAGATGCTTCATTTAATTGCTTTTGAAGTTTGAGGCCGATAGGTTCACTCTTCGAAGCACTATATGCAGAAAGAGCATCTTTGTGAGCACAGGACAATTTATGAATTTTGAATCTTCTAAGAGCTTTTTTCCAGTTACAAAATCCTTCAGTTGAATAGGCTAGATCAGCTTTTGTACTCATAACACTCAAATTGAAAAAAGAAATAATAACAATAAGCTTTCAAAGAAGTGCAGCACAGATGAAGCCATGGCTAGCTTTTATACCAAGATGGCATAAAGCACCTTCTATGAATATTTTCCCCTGAACCATTGACTCTTTCACTTTTTACCAAGATTTTAGGATCAGTTGGTTGAGATATTTATTAATATAATAATAATAGCTGCTATAAACCCTCTCATTACTCTCCACACTGTTCCTCACTGAAGGAATGGGTGTGAAATTACAAGGGCTACAGCCTACCTATTTATTGTTGGGGCACTATAATAGTAGTAACAGATGCTCAAGTTCATACAACCGGATACTAGCACTTTCATACAGGATAGTAAAAGGTAAACATTGGGACCTGAACAGGTGTCCATAGTGGTAGGGGTCACCATTGGGCTTAATATCAAGTCAGCCTATCACCTCAGGCTCTATGCAAAGGAGGATGTCATAGCTGACATATACTAGCCCACTTATACCCAGTACAGGGCATACAATATGCCACTGTAGGCCAACTCGCAGCTAAGGTCTAACGAGGCATGGCTAAGATGTGGCAGTGGGAGGGAGATACCAGGCAGACACTCTTGACAACACTTGGATAGATAGGTACCTTAAGTAATTTGACAGACAAAACTTGACCTTGTGGAATCAAGAACCCTACAGTGAAGGGATATATCAGAAACCCCCATAAACAGGAACTCTAGGGCCATGTGTCATTAATGTCAGAGCATGATACCATGTCCTGATGTTGGCATTTAGAATAGCCAGCTTTCTGGCTGTCGGGTCCCTCGCTCCCCTCGGTGCTCTCTTTAGAATTCTTGAAGTCCCAATAGGGCCTAGTGTAACAGCACTGAGTGTAAACTAGCTGTTGGTGATCAGTCATTGCCTACCGCATGGTAGGGCTAGGACACGGAGTGTACTGGAACTCTCCGACGGTGGTTTTCCCAAAACCTGGCAGCAATTGTGGAATGGGCCATGGGTTCTCACTCCCCAGCTCTGGTTACCGAGCAGGCAAACGTTACAGATTATATAAAGAATTTATCTACCTCTACTTTCCCCCTGCTTATGATGTCTAGATCTACATAATAAATTACCATTGCAGTGACATCATTATCTATAATTATAGTAATAATTATGGTTGTCATACTCTGTGTGTCTCATGGTAGTGAGAAAGCTCAGTGCAAAATGTAGCAGTGACTGTCATTAACCTACAAATGACATCATGCAAGACAGGCTACAGAGCAGAAAGACAGAAATTGTGAAGGCTGATTTGGATGAAGAGAAATTATCAGAATATTTAACAGGGAGCGGGAAACAGAGGGAAGAACAACATTACCACCTGAGGAAAGGAACAGCTGAAATATCTAAATGGACAAAGGTAGAGAAGAGAATGGCATTAGCAGTCAAGGAAAGAAACATCCAGGAGAGCTGAATGAAGAAAGGCAGACACTAGAGAAAGCAGCATTAGCAGATTTTGAAAGAAATGTCTGGAGAGAGCTGAAAAGAGAAAGGTAACTAGTGAGAACAGTATTAGCAAAGAAAGGAAAGTCAGGAGAAGATGAACAGAGACAGACAGAGACTAGCAAGAGCAGCATGAGCCTATATGTTAAGAAATATCCAGAGAGAGTTGAATAAAGAAAGGCAGAGAGCAGCGACAAGCCTGATTGCCATAAGTCTGAGATAGAGGCCGAGAAGGGCTGGTTTATATAGTTTCAAGTATTAATAGGGATGGGAAAGAGGAAGAAGAACAGCATTACCACATAAAGAAAGAAATGTCTGGAAAGAGCAGAACAAAGAAGAGCATTGACTAATAAGAGCAGCATTAGCAGGATGAAAGAAATGTCCTGAACACAAAGGCAGACACTAGCAAGCAAGTGAAAGTTCTAGCAATGCAAACCTCTACACTGGCTAATATCCACACTGTGTCATCATTGTCATGCTTAATATGGAAACCAAAATGCTTCACCAAATGGTAAGATTAGTCTACCACACTGTTTGAGTATGCATCTGTGAGAACTATTTGTGGCAATAAACAGCAAACTATTTTCAACAAAACATAAAGAAATGCAACAATGTCTTCACCCTCGCATCCTTTATATATAGCTCTCCATAATGCCAGAGTGAAATTGACTTAGCCCAGCATCAAGGAGCAGCACATTTTTAATGTAAGCTTGGTATAATCCAGCTGTACTTACAGAATGTGATTTTATTGCAAGACCTTATATGTTTTTCGACCATACTATTTTTAGAGGCGTTCTTGTCATGTCAATTAAGGTTTCAAGGGGAGCACTCAACTTCTTGGAAGCTTGAAAAAACAGTATAATAAGATGATGGACTTCACGCGTCCGGCCTGCGATCCAGGCGTCGCCTGTCGACGACATCCACTTTCAATCTTGAGCCGTAACCTAGTAGTATCCGAAAGTTAGATTGCAGTGGGGTAGCCTATAAAAACAATCTTGCCCAAGGGGAGTTACAGATTTTGTATTATTTTCTGTTGGCGTCCGTCCTAATTGTCATCATCACTCTCAGTTGAATGGAGCTCAGTAAGGCTGGATCAGATGGAAAACAAGCTTTAGACTCCAAAGGGACTTCTCTTGGAAGAAGACGACAAGATGACCAAGTGAAGGGGGGAAAAATGAAGCTAGTGCAAATTGGAATTCTGTGCATTGTAATCTTCATTGTTTGGAGTTTGTTGCTAATACCTATTATATTTTATTATCTACCCTTACCTCAGGTAAGTTTTATGCTAATTAAATAGCTATGCATTGTAAAAAAAATGCATGATATCATTATGGAAGTCGCACATTGTGAAAATAACTTTTGTGCTTTCAAAGATGGTACTTGCCACTGTAAAGCTCACCATGTTCAGCAACTACAGTGTTTTTAATGCAGATTAGGTTAAATTCAATATGCGAGCTCCACCACAGATTTTTCTGGTTTCCAAGTTGCTGCCTTTGAGCGCAACAATGCCAAAAACTTGCTAAACTAATGTACCCAAAAGGGCAAAGTGAGACAAGAAAAAAAGAGACCAGACAGAAAACTAGAGCAATGAGAGACAATGAAAGCATAAATCACTAGCCTTCTCTACTACTAAGTTGTTTTAAGTGCTTTTAAAGGCAAGATTGGAGTTCAAAGAAACTATGTTAAGAGGCCTTCGTGGACTGGTGTGCTTTTAGGTGACTCCACAATTTTTACATGCATGCAAGGCCACAATATTACTAAATATTTATGGGACACAGAACAGAAATAAACTCACTCAAGTTCTTTACTGACAGCAGTAGTGGTAAAGGATTTTACAAGGGAGTGATACTTTATTGCAACATATTCATGTTTGGTAAAGTGTTCCTGCTTATGGTTCATGATAACTTTCCTATAGTGATAAATAAGAGGAGAAGAATGTAAAAAGAAAAACAGTTTTAGCTGCCAATAGAGGCTTCTACTGAGACATTTTTATTTATTGGCTTGTTTGTTAGTTTAGTTTCTTATAAATTATTTCAAGTACTGACTTTTTTATGGTCGCATCCCATTCTGAGTCGGACATCTGCAGTCTATGAATATTATGTGCAAGATTATTAACTTAACTTGTTCAAATTATTGCAGGACAGAGAGGAGAATAATAAAACTGATTTGGAGCTGCTAAATGGTAAACAGTGTACGTAAATGTATATATTATTATTATACATATATAAAGTTATGCAAATGTACCATCTTGACAGAGATCTCAGGCCTATTGTAGTACTTGCCTTCAAGGCAGCACGTTACCTTTCACCTTCAAAAGTGAATGAACTCAAGCCAACTGCTTTTCATATTGATTGCACTTACTGTCTTCCCATTCTTGAACATGGAATTGATTAATGGCTTAAAGTCTGAGTTACCTGAATATCTTTCAGCAGCTGAGGATGTTTTGGATAGCATAGACCCCATTGAGTGGTGGAAGTGCCATGAGGAGAATGGTAGATTGCTTAACTGGACTCAAACGTGTAAATTAGTCTTATTGGTGCAGCCTTCGTCAGCTGCAGCTGAATGTGTATTCTCAATTTTGAGCAATACCTTTGGAGGATTAGCTACTTACAACTTTCTGTTATGTTACAGTACAAATATAGTCTATAGATAATTGTAACTATTAAAATGTCTTGAATCTTGAATCATTGATTGCCTATATTCTCTTTTTAAATGATGTAACAATTGTTTGTCAAAGAATAATTGAGAAAAAGAAGTATATTGAAAAGAAAAATAGGTGAATATTAGGAGCATAATTTCATAAAAGGAACAAAAAATAGGTATATAGAAAGAAAAGAAAAATAGGTGAATATTAGGAGCATAAAAGAAAAGAAAAATAGGCAGAAATTCGAGCATAATCCGCCAAGGACTAATTGGGGCTCACCACTCCAGCTCTAAATGCCAACATCAGGACATGGTATCATGCTCTGTAATTAATGACACATGGCCCTAGAGTTCCTGTTTATGGTTCTGACATATCCCTTCACTGTAGGGATCTCTTGATTACACTAATCTCAGCAAGGTAAAGTTTTGTCTGTCAAATTGCCTAAGGTACCTATATATCTGTCCATGTGTTGTTAGGAGTGTCTGCATGGTATCTTCCTCCTACTGCCATGTCATAGCCATGCCTCAGTTCAACAGTTAGACTCTGCCGCTACGAGTTGGCCTACAGTGGCATATGGCGGACCCTGCACTGGGTACAAATGGGCTAGTATATGTCAGCTATGACATCCTCAAGGTGATAGGCTGACTTGATGTTAAACCCAGTGGGGACCCCTACAACTATAGACACCTGTTCAGGTCTCAATGTTTACCTTTTGTCATCCTGTATGAAAGTGCTAGTATATATCCAGTTGTATGAACTGGAGCATCTCTTACTACTATTATGGTGCCCCAACAACAGCTGTCCTTAGATAGGTAAAGGTCTCCACTGTATTTTATTTTATTATTATTATAATTATCATCATCATCATCATCATCATCACCATCACTACCATCACCATCACCATCATCATCATCACCATCATCACCATCATCATCATCATCATCACCATCATCACCATCACCATCATCATCGTCACCATCATCATCATCATCATTATCATCATCATCATCATCTCATCATCATCATCATCATCTCATCATCATCATCTCATCATCATCATCATCATCATCATCATCACCATCACCATCACCACCATCATCATCATTATCATCACCATCACCACCATCATCATCATCACCATCATCATCATCGTCTCATCATCATCATCATCATCATCATCTCATCATCATCACCACCAACACCACCACCACCACCACCACCACCATCTTCATCATCATCATCATCATCATCATCGTCATCACCATCATCATCATCATCATCATCATCATCATCATCATCATCATCATCATCATCATCATTATTATTATTATTAGTATTATTATTATTATTATTATTATTATTATTATTATTATTATTATTATTATTATTATTATTATTATTATTATTATTATTATTATTATTATTATTATTATTACAACCATATTCCAGCTCCCTTAATTCTATCCAGCTCATTCATTAACATTTTTCATCCGCTTCCAAATTCATCACAGTCTATTAAAAAAGAGCTGCATATCTTCCACTTCCTTCTGTCACACAACACGCATTAATCATCACTACACAGCCTACATCACTTCTTGTCCTGCACAATAGACCTACTGATCCTGTACTCAACTTCAGCTAAATCTGTGGCCTTCAGGGAGTGCTAAAGCAACATGCATTTGATTTTTTCATCAGTGGACTCCATTCTTTGGTCCTAGCTCAGACCAATGCAGCAAATGTGGTTTTTAGCTATAGCTTTCTAGCACTCTTGAGTCAAGAGCTGCATTGCAAACCACAACAAAGTAAGTCATGTGGCTTAAGCTAACCTAAGCTGTAGGTGCTGGTAATCCTTAGGTTGGACCATGCCTAATAAAATTCAGTGGTTATATCTATAAATAAGGTTTGTAGCCATATATTTCTCACAGCTATCTCAAGCACTCCATTGTATATTGAATGTCAGGCTTTTGTGTCCATTTCAAGCTCAAAAGCATTCTTCAAGGTTTAGTTAATGGGACACTTTTACGGCACTGCTTCCCTTGTAGAAACAGGACAGATGGAGTGTAGAAGCTTTATCTGATCCTTAGGAAGTTTCTTGATGGTGGATAACACCAAACACTGACTAGCAATGAAATCAATAATAAAGTACAGTTATAATTGATTTTTTATTTTCAATGTGTAGCTAGATGCTAGATAGTATGGTATATAGTAAGAACCTCTCTCCTTTCAAGCACTATAAATTAAGCTTATTAAAGATACAAGGTTTGTTACAAGGTAATATTATTTTACACACATATCCCAAACATACACAGAGCACATACACACACACACACACACACATCCTTCTGCCTTGCTGTGCAAGATACAGTCATCACCATTTCCAGAATAATAAAGTCAAACTGAGCAATCTGGCAAACTACTGGGTCAGCACAATGTCAACAGGGGCCTACCAGTTATTATGGAAAGGATTCCTTGTGAAATGAAAATGTATTTATTTTATCACAATCTAAAATCTAAGTCCATAACTATTTCTGTAAATAACTATTTTCAGAATCCAGTACAATAACTGTGGCTTCCAGAATCTTTTACAAGCATAGTTCTGTTTTCTGCATAAGCAGTGCAATTCACTTGCCAGGAGCATCCAGACTAAGTTGTTTTCATGTATTATTCCAAATTTTATAAGCCCACATTATTTAAGACAGGTTTTCTGTTCCTATTTTTTTCGGGTGAACCAATGGGAAATGAAACATAAATAGCCAAGTGTGTAGCAATATTAAGTTTTCCATCCAAATCCCCTGCGAGGGCTATCCTCGCTCACGAATAATAGCTGCCAAATTGGATTGATTTTATCTGGTCACTGAATCTGGTAACTGAACCAATACAAGGAGGACATTATATACATAGTATTTCATGGTATCAGGAAATATGACTAATAGGCAGTAATTCATTATTTAATTATATATTTTTGATCTGGTCATGCACCTTGCACTCTACAGTTATATGACCAAAAATACTAAACCAAAAAAACTTAAATAATCCCAAGAAAATAGTTGACAATATATAACTACCGACTATTGATGAACAATCTGAATTTCTGATCAACAGAACCAAAAGTTACTTCTGTGAGATATCTTCATGACGGCGTACATTGGATATCCTCCTTGAGCTTCTGGATATGATGTTCTGCTTAAATCTGCGATAATATATCCTCTTTAGATCGGCAATGTTTAGAGCAAAAATAAAATTCACCAGTGGGAGAGAACCATGTAATCCATATGCGATAATTACAAGAGTAACAGTACTGTATAGTCTCAAAGTGACATGGGTTGTCGGGGTCATGGCCAAATTGTTCAGAGGAAACGTAAGTGGAGAGCCTTTTATTTCAGAGTCACGTGATAACCTTGCAAATAAAGTAAGGATGACTACTGTTGAAACGATGAAGTAGCAGATTATAACCAACAGCTTTCTCTCAGCATTGCTGATCTTGAAGGTATGTTTTGATTTTATATCCCTAAACAAACCACCATGTTTCTATAGTCACAAAAAACAGAGTGAAATTCACAGGGATTTAATTGGAGTGTTGGACCAAGAGTTTTGGTAGAATATACTTTATTATAATTATGAGAGTTATTAATAAAATGGCTTGTGCAGCTCGGCGTTTAATCAGACTGTTGGACCAAGAGAGAATAGAATGCAAAATTATATGAGAGTCATTAAATATGGCTTGTGCAGCATGGTTTAATCGAAGTGTTGGGCCAAGAGATAGTAGAATATATGTGCCATAGTGAGTTGTGAACAAGCTTTTAGGGATGACCAATACCCAATATATAATGTACTACCACACATGTTAGCCCATAGGAAAAGATTAAAAAGTAGTTCTTTCTATATAGTTCATTTCTATTCCTCCCTACTCCCTTTATTCTGTGAATCAGAGCTATATTCCCATCTATTATATACTGTAGTACCAAAATTATTAATATATAATTATATTTTATATTATTGTGATGGATTGACTTGTCAAATCAACAGCAAACCTCCACCCCCCAATCCCTCAAATAATATTTAGAGGACTTTTACCCAAGTAGACACATTATGATGATCCTTTTCCATTTAAACTAGTATATAGTAACAAATGAGGGCATTGCGAGGCGAGTGTTGGTGTGATGGACATGGTGTGAGGGAAAGAACATTAAAAAAATATTAGTTTGAATTCTAATAATGTTAGATAGCATTGTTCGGGCCATTGTTGTATCCTTAGCATAGCTGTAGCTTGTGTTTGATGCTACCATGGTGTTGCAATGCTTGGATTGTTATATACTATTATTTAGATGGCAAATTCTAAACAGAAATGTGCATGTGGTAGTGTTGCTGTGTGAGGGATTTTGTTAAGCATACTTGAAAGCAGCTCCCCTACAAGATGCGAGCACACTACACCAAGAGAGAGGTCATCAGGCAGTGTTTTCTGCAGGAATTATCAGAGTACTAAAGGGAATGCAGAAGCTGACAAGGACTTATTAAAGTGATAGTTTTCACTCTTAACACTGTTCATTGTGTTCCGTATGCTCTATATTATTAGCACATCTCTCCTCCATCTACGCACCAGTTATCCTTTATTCTTCCAATATTCCAACTATGTAGCCAGTTCTCTCTTTCCATAGAATGATAGAGAACAAGTTTAGTTTACCAAGATTGATAATAGTTTCTACACCTCATGAAAAAATGTCATATCCATCTTCTACAACTAGAGCTCATTGATAAATTAAGTAGTAACATCAGAATTAACACCACAGTGTGTCAGTTTGACCCATATTGTGTAATTAATTTGTAACAGGAACTGTTGAGAGTTATCATGACTGCAATGATGCAATAGACTAGTTAATGAGCCACTGATTTAAATACAATTTGTTTGAAGTCTCTAGCTGCTATTATCCTTTCAGGTCAGCTATTAAGCATGCAGCCCATTCTTACTTGCCAGTTTTCTAGCTTCAACTCTACTGCTGTTTCTGTTTTCTCAATCTTTTTTATCACAATGACAACATTCCCTATTAACATAAGCCTGCTGAGGGTGCCCTGTTCATATTTGTTTAACAGATGAACATGTGAATACATGCATGCATAGAAACATTGAAGATCACTTGGACATGATGACATCTAGTTCTAGGTGACTAGACACTGTAGCTAGGTACTGCACTGCAAAATACTTCATATACATGGACACAAGAAAAATGATGTTGTTTTCCAGAAAATCCTGTAATAATTTTAGAAGTTTTTTACCTTGTTGATTATAACGTGCTTGTGTTAGTGAATTCAGTAGGTAATGTAGTTTGTCTGCATGCATGCTGGTTTATCACAGTTATGACAACACTACATGCCGAATTTGTTTTGCAAGTTGAAACCGATTACCTCTGGAAGAAAGGAATTAATCACATGATAATTTTTTTAATCATAATTCTTCATGTTATTTCCTATGGCAGTTGTCACCACACCCACAATGTGAAGGGCATAGAGTTGTACCAAGACTAACTCTATCTACATGGTTAACTGCATATGAAATTTGAACCTTTGATTACCTACAAGGTAATCTTGAAATATTACTCAGAAAAACAATAGATATGCTTCCTGGAAGTTGGTATTCATTGAATTGACCTCTATTATCCTTTCAGGTCAGCTATTAAGCATGCAGCCCATTCTTACTTGCCAGTTTTCTAGCTTCAACTCTACTGCTGTTTCTGTTTTCTCAATCTTTTTTATCACAATGACAACATTCCCTATTAACATAAGCCTGCTGAGGGTGCCCTGTTCATATTTGTTTAACAGATGAACATGTGAATACATGCATGCATAGAAACATAGATAGGTGCATCTTGCATGGCAACACCATCCAAATCTCACTTCACTCTCCAGTCACGTAAAACAAGTCTTTGGATGCAGTATAATGTTGTTGTACATGATCTAATGTTTGCAGTATGCATGAGTGCATTCTTGTTTTCCTTTCTGTTTTGACATTAATATAGTTCTATTTTTTGGTTATTTTTTGTTGTTATATTATGACTAATGTACTGGACCCATAAATATTATAGTTATATCCACAACGGCATTCAAGTAGGGTCAATATAATCTATTTCTAGAATGGGCCTTGGCAGACTCTGCTCAAATTTCTACTTCACTTTTAATCTCATTTTTTCTATTTTTCTCCTCAATTATGCTTGGTTATGCAAACTGACCATCAGGTACTCACATGTTGATCATTGATTCATTTCCATCATGGACTCTTTAAAAATCTACACATAAAACTCTGTTTTTCAATGAAGATCCTTTAATCCTCGACTAGTATAATTATGCTATTACACTAATAGTTGTGTACTCTGGCAAAACAAGAAAAGTATAAGTTCTAAACTTTGTAAGCTAAACATGGAAACTAGTGTAAACTGAAGTTCTACCATTTGGTAAGGCTTATTTTTGCATAGTTGATGATGCTCAGAAGCACTTATAATTATTATTGCATAATCCACAAAGCCTATTCAAGTCTTAAAATTTTTCACAGATCAAATGTTAGATTTTTTAATAGGTCAGTTATACGCTCTGCATTGTAAACAGTTGCTGAGGAGTAACATCTCCACAGACCAAATAGCAGAATTGAATTGATTGCACATGTTTAGTATTTTGAATACCCTTTACCAAATTTTATGTTGAAAGAAGTTGTTGAAAGTCTTGTAAGATTTGCGGTCATGTGGTGCTATGATTTCTAATGAAAGCACTTATGCTAATTGAGTTATGGGAGTGGAAGAAAACAGAAATACAGAGAAACTTGATCCTTGAATAAGAATTTGATGTTTTATTGCGTTGCTCCTGTAAGGGATTCAAGCGACACCGGAAGTATTTTTGGAAATGAAATAGGCAGTAAGCATCATTTAATATGCTAAGAAGCTGCCAAAGTGAGTTTTAACTGCTGTGTGAGCTTTGTTTCTTTGTGTTTTTTGTGCATTTGACACACCCCATTTCGTGATAGTTCAGAAGGGTCAGCTATAGTCATTTGAGCCATCTATGACAAGAGCTACATCTGTATGGCATCATTCCTAATCCAAACTTCTGCAACTCCAGTATGGGCCACCTCCTTATAATTGTTTAACTTGTTTAAACTCCTTGCACTGTGTGTATATATATATATAGAAGTCATATTTTGTAGTTGTTGTTGTTATTGTTGTTGAAACCTTTATTACAATTATCCCAATTTATGGACCTTCAACTTTAATTGCTCTGTAGTGTATATACTCATAGGTATATCCCTATGCTATATTATGAATCACACATATATAGCATAAATAGCTACAGGTGATTCCTCGATCAGTGTGTGAAGAAGTTCTAAGATATTAGATGCAGTGGTGGAGAAAATTCTCAGTAAGAGATAAAAGCTAATTGTGGTCAGAGTTTCAAACCAGATGTGAAGTTTATGTCATGGAGAAGCTCTAACTGAATGGTCAGCTGAAGCTTTGGAGTGATGGAAAAGATGATGCATCACAAGCTCTAACACTTCAAGCAGAGCGGAAGCTGAGACACGCTGAAAGCACATGAGCTTCTGATTCCCCTTTGATGCTCACTAATGGAGAAATCATTAAAACTTAGATAGGATGATAGTTGACTATACACCTCAACCCTGCAACCAGTTTGGAAATAATGTATGATAGCTGCTGCTAGTAAGTTGACTGCATGCTTTTCCATGTCATAGTCCTAACCTTACATCACATGATGACATCATCAACAGGGTTGATTCTAGAGAATTTATTGACCTAGTTCAAATATGGAGAGGAATACATAATGGTGTGAATAGAAAAAAATTCAGTAAAACTTTTTCTAATCCACACCCAATTTTTTCTCTCTATAATTTGTTATACAAGAATTAGTCTGTGGGAGAAGTCAGGAAGAGTGCTCAGGTTTCACCTCATTGAAGATAGACCACAAAATCACAATAAGACAACTAAATGAACAAATATGGGAAACATTTGTATGGAGTGTGGAAGATTAATAACATGGTTCTCTAGCACATCACTAATCTGGCATTGCTGAGTCTTGCCTTTCAGTAAAGGACTTTGAAATCATGAATATGCAGTATGTTATGTGTGCACTATATATGTAGTGGATAAAACAGTACAATTTTTGTTTTTCATATATTTTGATATTAACTACTAATCAAAAATTAGACTGATGTTATTCAATTTAGTTACAAGACTGACCTTGTGGAGAATCCCAAAAAGAAGTATAGTGAGAGTAATGCCGGCAGCCAACAAGAGATCTGTTGGAAGGATAACAGAATAAAAGAGGATAGCTGTGTAGCGTCCAAAGCATGGAAAAGGAGGGGAGCGTACAGATACAAAGCGTAGACCTCCTGAAAGGAAGTTCAATGTACTGCCGGACGACTTGACCTCAACTGCAAAACTAATCATGAGTGTAATAACTGGGATCAATGGAAGCATGAGTCCAAGCAGACAGCATCCAACATGGATGTATTTTATTTTTCTTGTTACTTGGAAGGATCTAGCGTGCAATGGGAACCAGATTTTCCAGAACAGTGCAGCTGTTAGCATAAACCACCATAAGCTTATTGAAAGTGAGCTGTATACTTGAACCATGCCTGTATTGAAATAACTAATAATAAGAATACAGCTATGAATATCATGTATCTCATACCTGAAATGACACAAAATGGTGTCACATGTGAAAAGGTTGCAAACAAGTTTTCTGAAGAGCAGTACAACTTGGCTCGGTCAAAGAAAGTGACGATAAAAAGGAAATCTGTTGTGAGAGAATAGAAGATCGATACCATCACATTATACACATGAGAAAGTCTATTATGTCGTCATTGAAAGAAACACTGCTGTTGGTGGTTATTACTCAGGGGATATTGGTCTACAATCCCCCAAAATCATAATAATGATGATCATCATCATCATTGTGGTCATCATCATCATCATCATAATAATAATGATTATAAAATCTTAAAGACAAAAGCTCCATTTCTCTGGGTGTTGCCATTAAAGTGTGGCATGTATATCCATGCATTAATTAGCTGAAACCAATTCATGAGGTCACCAGGAGGTAATCATCACAACTCCTTATAAGGTAGACATGAATAAAATTACATCGATTTTCTAGGACTTTCGACAATCAATTGAGCCAACAAAAATCACACGACAACTGTCAGCCAGTCAGGTTGTAGATCCCAACTTATATGTAGCTAATCAATAACCACACAGGCACTATATACAAAAGGGAACACAAAGAAGATCAATTACAGTATAAAAATATTTTACTGTGATGCAATAGAGCCCCAACAGTGAGAGATTCCTTTTTTGGTGTCATTTTGGTTATGATTTTAGACCTGCACAGGTATTATGGAGGAAAGAAGAGGAAGATTATTGTAGTGCAGCAAGAATGTGGTAATAAATGTGCACATGCAGCAAGCTAGCATTAGTCAATAGAACTCCCTAACAATGTTCTTGTTCCTGCTTCCCATAATGTAAAATGAATTTGACTCTATACTTAGTGTTTCATATACAGGGTGTAAACTTAAAACCAATGGGCATATTCAATGACCTACAACTTATTAATTCCCCAATGCTTGCAATTTTAAGGCATGTCCACACTAGGCCCAAATGGAAGTTTGGAGTGCATCAAGTCCTGAACAACATTTGATTCAATACACATCAGAACAACTCATGCAAAAATAAATTATTTGTTTTTCCCCTCTTGTGCATGTGGTACCTACAGATCTAAAGTAGACCTGTACCACTGAAGAGAAAGAAAATAGGGCCTAAGTCACAAGCTCTATTGTCAAAGGATGAAAAGATGATGCTCTACTAATCCACGAATCTCCAATGAAAAAAATGAAAAAGTAACTAAGAATAAACATCAGGGGCGTAGCCAGGGGGAGGTGGTGGTAGCTGGCCCCCTCAATGTGTGGTTAACAGTAATTGTACAGTGATGACTCGTGCATGCCATGTGACCATAATACAGTTTCCATTACATTGCAATATATCACTTTACAAGTATTTAAAAGCTTAAGTTCACCATCACAAGCTGAAGGGGAGAAATGTGAACCTTATAGTATTGAATAAGTTATAATATCAGGTGTTTGTGACAGTGATCAGCTTCACCATCCTGGATCTAAACATCCTAGAGTGGAATCTGATACATTGCGATGCAGAGATAGAGCAAGTGATATCGATGATTTAGCTAGCGGTGATATTCCTGATATTGATAAGTACGAGTTGTTAACAAATCATTTCAGACCTGGCCTAAATTACAATTTTCAAAGGTTGCTAATGCTTCCACATTTCAACCTAAGTTGTTAAAGCTGTACCTTTAGCTAGTGTCTAGTCAGTTACGCTTCACAATAGCTGGAGAGGACTAAATCATACACACACTCCCTATACTGACAAGTTAATAATATATACTTGTGAGTCACCCTAAAAATACTAGTGATCACCCTAAAAATATTGACTCGTGATCACCCTAAAAATGCTGACTCATGATAGATTCCAACTTAGCACATTGTATTTCCTGTAAAATCCTAACACCACTAAGCTATCAGAATGTACACAGCTTGAAGCAACACAGCAGCTGTTAAATTTGCCAATATCCCTAGCTGGCTGAATATATTAGGTATCGAGGTATGGGTTCCGGGTTCTTGAACATGACACCCTTGATTTGACCTTAATTTATTTATTCACATCTCCGCTATAATTTATAATGAATATATTCCATGTCTTGCATACACATAAACTGTAAGAGTGTTACTTGTAGAGTTGGTGTGGTTGACTTACTCTGAAAAAAGTAAACGATAGTCATATAGACAACCAGGGAATTGGGATATGCAAACCTATGGCAGAAGAAGAAATTTGCAAGATAACAATAATGCATCATTTGAAATACATTGATTGTCACAACTTACATAGCTTCACGCTGTATTGTTGATATTATCAGTATTCCAATTGATGCCACAAAGCCGGTAAAGTAAGTCAAAAATACAACAACATCAACGGTTATGGATTCTGGTTTGGGATCTTGTCTCCAGTTTGGACAGTGTGGCACACAAAAGTTGGAAGCTGGTTCACGAAAGAAATTCTCTCGGCAAGCAAAACGACCATGTGTAACTATTATTCAGTATACAGATATGTACATTAATAATGTAGACATCTTTAAAATTAGCAGTTCAGTTATAAATTAGAATAATTATAGTTATTGGTATAAATGCAATTCTTTGAATCTATTTTTCCATAAAACAGTGGAATAACATGAGGTGGCAATGCATATTATGTATAGCCTTGTATAGCCAGAGACTTTGCTGATTGGTACCAGTGTAGCAATCACTATGGGGTCTTAATAAGTAGGACAAGAAATACTGATCTCATGCTAGTAAGAGACAAGACGAGTTATATATTCCCTTTCACTCTTCTTTAGTGAATATAGAGACCAAATAAATGAAAGTCATAGGGTTGAAATAATTACGAGAGAGTTGCCTTTCCTCCCCCCACCCACCCCCAGCTTTTCCTCCTTTCCTGCTCTGCTTCCACTGAAATAAGAGGAATTTTTGAGCTTATGTTTTCCTTTACATTGAAACTGCTGTATTCTTATGAAGTTATATTATTTGGAATGCACCAAAAAGATAGCAATTTTGGTATTCATATAAGCATAACAGATGTTTTAATATAATCTCTGCTTGTTAGAAATTTTTTCATTTAGTAGGAAAGAAGAGAATATCCATGTTCTTCTGCCACTGATATAATGGAGTCAATTTGGCTGGCCATATATTTGAATAAAGTTACAGTTAATTTACCATGTCCTCATATGACTCATGCAAGTTATCATGTGACTTATGTCAATCATCATGTGACTCATGCCAATCATTTCTGATGTGAGTTATTTAAGCATAACTTACCCAAATGTAGCTACTACATTCTGGGAAGCCCACTGCTTTAAACTTTGTACATATTACTGTCCTAAGTACCTGACCTTGCAGCAATCAGCTAATACACATGACATTAGCACTGAAACAACATTGAAGAGCTAAATACACACCTGGTAGTCACATGCTGGCTATCTTCCACTTAGCTGTTGTTAATTAAGGGACATGTCAATTTAAAACAGAAGCTCATTTCTTGACCACAATCATGTTTAGTTGTACATCACATCAGATTTCAATTATCCTAACAGGATTGGATGCCATAGGTTTGTTATGTGAGTGGTATTGGTCGAGTGATGGAGTCATGTTCAGAGACATGGATTAACTGGCTTACAAAACTTACTTAGTTTCAAGATGTTACATTTGCATAACTTTATATTTGTATAATAATAATAATATATACATTTACGTATACTGTTCACCATTTATCAACTCCAAATCAGTTTTATTATCCTCCTCTCTCTCCTGCAATAATTTGAACAAGTTAAGTTAACAATCTTGCAAATATTATTCATAGACTGTGGATGTCCCAGTCACTTCACCCAGAATGGGATGCGACCTTAAAAAAGTCAACTAAACAAAGAAACTAGCCAATAAATAAAAATGTCTCAGTAGAAGCCTCTATTGGCCTCTATTGGCAGTTAACAATCTTGCACATATTATTCATAGACTGTTTTTCTTTTTACACACTTCTCTAATTTATCACTATAGGAAAGTTATTATAATAGGAGCAGGAACCCTTTACCAAACATGAATATGTTACAATAAAGTATATATCACTCCCTTGTAAAACCCTTTATCCACTACTGCTGTCAGTAATGCTATAAAAGAACTTGAGTGAGTTTATTTCTGTTGTGTGTCCCAGTAATATTGCGACCTTACATCCAGTCAAGAAGACATTTTGGGCCTCTTATCATTGTTTCTTTGATCCAATCTTGCCTTTAAAACACCTAAAGCAACTTAGTAGTAGAGAAGGCTAGTGTTTTATAGTTTCATTGTCTCTGTAGTTTTTTCCCCTTTTTTTTCTTGTCTCATTTTGTCCCTTTGGGTACATTAGTATTAGCAAGTTTTTGCTGTTGTCAATTGTTCTGTTCACATGCCAGGGGGGGGGGGGGGGGGGTGCCTTAGCACTAGCAAGTGCCAGTTGGCATTGCCTCTAATGATGTACATTGTTACCAAAAACAAAACAAAAGAAAACACTCTATTAGTAATAACTGCATATATATGATCATGCACGCAATTTCACATTTCCAAAAGCAAATTATCAGCACAAAGGCAGTAACTTGGAAGCCCAAAAAATCTGTGGTGGAGCTATCTAACTTAATCTGCATTAAAAAGACTGTAGTTGCTGAATATAGTGAGCTTTACAGTGGCAAGTCGTTAGCTTTGAAAGCACAAAAGTTATTTTCACAATGTGCGACTTCCATAATGATATCATGCATTTTTTACTATAATAACTAATGCATAAGCGTTAAAATTACCTGAGGTAAGGGTAGATAATAAAATATAATAGGTATTAGTAACAAACCCCAGACAATGAAGATTACAATACACAGAATTGCAATTTGCACTAGCTTCATTTTTTCCCCCTCCACTGGGTCATCTTTTCCTCTTCTTCCAGGAGAAGTCCCTTTGGAGTCTAAAGCTTGTTTTCCACCTGATCCAGCCTTATGGAGCTCCATTCAACTGAGAGTAACGATGACAATTAGGGCGGACGCCAATAGAAAATCTGTTACTACCCCATTGAAAGGATGTTTTATAGGCGTGTGTCCCCGTAATCTCCACTCTTGGGTTCGCAATCTAGCACTACGTTCAGATACTACTACATTACGCTCAAGATTGGAAGTGGACGTCGTAGTCAGGCGACGCCTGAAAACTTATTTCGCAGGCCGGACGCGTGAAGTCCATCATTTAACTGTTTTTTCAAGCTTCCAAGAAGTTGAGTGCTCCCCTTGAAACATTAATTGACATGACAAGAACGCCTCTAAAAATAGCATGGTCTAACAACATATAAGGTCTTGTTGATTTGCAATAAAATCACATTATGTAAGTTACCTTATACCACAGCTGGTTTATACCAAGCTTACATTATTGAAAAATGTGCTGCTTCTTGATGCTGGGCTAAGTCAATTTCACTCTGACATTATTGAGAGCTCTAAAAGATGGAGGGTGAAGACATTGTTGTATTGAAAAATGTGCTTGATGCTGGGCTAAGTCAATTTCACTCTGACATTATTGAGAGCTCTAAAAGATGAAAGGTGAAGACATTGTTGTATTTCTTTATGTTTTGTTGAAAATTGTTTGCTGTTTATTTCCACAAATAGTTCTCGCAGATGCATACTCAAACAGTGTGGTAGACTAATCTTACCATTTGGTCAAGTATTTTGGTCTCCATATTAAGTGTAGTGCTCTGGAACTAACTTGAACTTTGTACTACTAGATAGTTATGTGCATGACACTAGTTCTTATTATTGCCTGTTATATGTCTGTACTGTATTGTCGATTCGTAGACCTCGTGTTTGAGATCTAGTTGTACAATCTCTCTACGGTATATATCACAAAAATTTATACAATTAGATCTCGGGATGGATAAAGTCCTTTGTCTGGAATGTTTGGAGGCAGATCCAAACTCGAGTGATGCCTCAAAGGATTGGCTCCACTGGTGGAGGACATTCCAGAACTTTCTCGCTGTCCTCGACCGAGAGGGTTTGGACAAACTCGGAGTACTCACAAACTTTCTGTCTCCTAAGATCTACCAATACATCGAAGACTGTGGGGATTACCCAACAGCGATTGAGACGCTGCAAACTCTCTATATAAAGCCCATCAACAAAGTCTATGCCCCACATATCCTTGCTACGAGGCGCCAACAGTCCTCGGAGATCATGGATGAGTACCTCCAGGTCCTCAAAAGGCTTAGCAAAGACTGTAAATACCAGAATGTCTCCTCAGTAAAATATCATGAGGAGAGCGTTAGGGACGCTTTCATCTCTGGTATAACTTGAGGAGAGCGTTAGGGATGCTTTCATCTCTGGTATAACTTCTGGACTTATTCGCCAAAGGTTATTGGAAAATAATACTCTGGACCACAAGACTATGTTTGATCAAGCCAGATCACTGGAATCAGCAGCGCACAGCTCAGAGTCATATACGGCAACTCCCCTATCATTCAATGCTGCCGTCTTACCGGCAGACAATGTTCTACCAGACTGTGACCCGGCTGTCACCCTTCTACTCTTGCTACAGCATCTTGTTTTCAAGGACAGAAGTGCTTCTTCTGTGGCTACCAAAGGCATCCTCGCTCCAAGTGCCCTGCTCGCGATGTCACATGTTCCAAGTGCCAAAAGATGGGACACTTTCAGAAAGTTTGCCGAAGTGGTGCCCCACCCCTGTCTGAAGGGAGGACGTCTGCCACAATGTGGCGATGAATGCTCGCTACCATCTCCGCTGAGGTGCCCCTGTCACTTGCTAAGTCGACGACCATGGTGAACATAGATGGATTTGAAGCCAAGGCCCTCGTTGATAGTGGGAGCTCTGAAAGCTTCATCCGGGACTGGTGAAATCGGCAGCTCTTCATGTCTACCCTTCGTCAGGAACGATATCGATGGCTACATCCTCCCTGGCAACGAATGTGAGCGGTTATTGTCTTGTTGGCCTCGTATTTGGGGGTAGAACCTACCACTGGGTAAGCCTCTCTGTTCTACGTGAACTGTGTGCTGACCTCATACTAGGCTTAGACTTCCAGACGCAACATGAGAGGGTTGTTTTTTAATGTGGTGGTCCTAAGTCTTCGCTATCTATCTGTATCTGTGGTCTAAGCACTTTGAATATTAGCCCACCACAGTTGTTCTCTAATCTAACAGATGACTGCCACCCGATTGCGACCAAGTCACGCAAGTATAGTCGCGAAGATTCGCTATTCATTACTACGGAAACACGACGGCTCCTGAAAGTAGCGATTATTGAGCCTAGTAAGTCCCCCTGGAGAGTCCAAGTTGTCATTGCAAAGGGTGATAACCACAAAAGGAGGATGGTAGTAGACTATTCACAAACTATCAATAGGTTTACACTATTGGATGCTTTCGCTCTTCCACGCATAAGTGACCAGGTAAACTCCATTGCTCAGTACCCGGTATTCAGCACTATCGACCTACGAAGTGCATACCACCAAGTTCTGCTTAGGAAGGAAGAACGGCCATATACCGCATTTGAGGCAAGCAATGGCTTATACCAGTTCACACGGGTCCCATTCGGTGTTATTGCGTGTTTCCAATGGGAAATGACCGAATTTGTGTATATGGAACACTTATCCGGTGTTTTCCCTTATTTGGACAACCTTACCATATGCGGAAAAGACCAAGACGAGCATGATACCAATCTGGAGCTCTTCCTCACGGCAGCGAAACGGAGAAACATGACCTACAATGATGAAAAGAGTGTCTTCTCAACTAGATGCCTCGCCATCCTCGGTTGCATTGTAGAAGAGGGTGAGATCCGCCCGGACCCTGAGCATTTGAGACCTCTTCGAGAGCTTCCTGTCCCACACACAATATCAACTCTCTCAATAGATGTAAAGGGCTATTCTCTTACTATTCTCAATGGATTCCTGGATTTTCAGACAGAATGAGACCCATAAACAGTTGCAAAAATTTTCCATTGTCTGCTGATGATATTGTGGCTTTTGAAAGCCGAAAGAAAAGTATTGAAGAATCGGTAGTAATGGCCGTGGATGAGGAGTTACCTTTTGAAGTGGAGACGGATGCATCAGAACCAAGCTGGACATCCTGTAGCTTTCTTCTCGAGGACACTACAAGGGCCCGAGATCCGACATCCCTCCATCGAGAAAGAGGCCCAGGCCATCATAGAATCTATCCACCATTGGAAACACTACCTAACTGGACGACATTTCTGCTTGAAGACTGATGACCAGAAGTCTGTGTCCTATATGTTTGACCAGCGACATAAGGGAAAAATCAAGAATGATAAAATCATGCGTTGGCGGGTAGAGCTGTCCTGCTACAGTTATGATATTATCTATCGCCCCGGAAAAGAGAACATACCACCCGACACTTTCTCCCACAGTACCTGTGCTGCCTCCCTAGATGACTCTTTGTACCTGCTGCATCAGTCGCTTTGCCATCCTGGTATTACGAGGATGTCCCATTTTGTTCGTAGCCAAAACCTACCTTTTTCCATTCAAGAAATAAAGTGAATGAATGACAAATTCTTGTCGGATCTGCTGTGAATGCAAGCCCAGGTTCCATCGATCTGTCAAAAGCCACCTCATCAAGGCAACTCAACCCTTCGAGAGGTTGAACATCGATTTCAAAGGACCTCTCCCCACTAACAACAAGAACTCATATTTCCTCAACGTCATCGATGAGTATTCACATTTTCACTTCGTTTTCCCTTGTCCTGATATGAATGCCAGTACTGTAATTGAATGCTTATCATTGCTATTCTCTGTCTTCGGGATGCCGGTATTTGTGCATTCTGATCGAGGACCCTCCTTAATTAGTCGTGAACTGTGGTCCTACCTTGCTGGGAAAGGAGTATCAACAAGCCGCACCACTCCCTATAATCCTGCAGGCAACGGACAAATAGGGAAGTGCAATGGGACTGTGTGGAGAGCTGTCACGATGGCCTGCAAATCAGATAATCTCCCCATCAAGTATTGGCAGAAGGTGCTCCCTGATGTCCTCCACTCCATATGCTCGCTTCTCTGTACGACTACTAACGAGACTCCCCATGAGCGTCTCTTCCATTTCTCCCAACGGTCTACGTCCGGAAGCTCCATCCCTACCTGGCTGACTTCTCCTGGGCCCGTCTTCCTCAAGCGTCACGTCCAAACCAGAAAAAAGGACCCACTGGTCGATGAGGTGGAGCTCATTGAGGCGAACCCCCGTTATGCTCACATCCGGTATCCAGACGTCAGGGAAACGACCATGTCTACCAAGCACCTAGCCCTGTGTGGTAAACTGTTCTTCTTTCTCTTTCCCATTCCCTATTAGATACTTTAATAGTTGCTACTATATAAACAAGCCTATCTCAGACTTATGGCATTCAGGCTTGTCGCTGCTCTCTGCCTTTCTTTATTCAACTCTCTCTGGATATTTGTACACATCTGCTGATGCTGATCTTGCTAGTCTCTGTTTGTCTCTGTTCATCTTCATCCTGACTTTCCTTTCATTACTAATGCTGTTCTCACTAGTTACCTTTCTATGTTCAGCTCTCTCCAGACATTTCTTTCAAAATCCGTAATGTTGCTTTGTCTAGTCTCTGCCTTTCTTCGTTCAGCTCTCCTGGATGTTTCGTTCCTTGACTGCTAATGCTATTCTCTTCTCTACCATTATCCATTTAGATATTTCTTTTCCTCAGGTGGTTTAGCTGTTCTTCCCTCTGTTTCCCGCTCCCTGTTAAATATTCTGATAATTTCCTTTACATTTTCATCAAAATCATCCGTCTCGATTTCTGTCTCTCTGCTCTGTAGCCTATCTTGCACGATGTCATTTGTAGATTAATGACAGTCACTGCTATATTTTGCTTGCTGAGCTTGCTCAGTACCATGAGACACATACAGTATGACAACCATATATAGATAATGATGTCACTGCAATGGTAATTAATTGTATAGCTACACATCATAAGCAGGGGGAAAGTAGAGGTAGATAAATGCTTTATATAATCAGTAGTGTTTGCCATCTAGCCTTCTCGGTAACCAGAGCTAGGGATAACTGAACCCATGGCTCATTCCACAATTGCTGCCAGGGTTCGGGTAAACCACCATCAGCATGTTCCAGTACTCCGTGTCCTAGTCCTACCATGCGATAGGCAATGAATGATCGCCAACAGCTAGTTTAAACCCAGTGGTGTTACATTAGGCCCTATTGGGACTTCAATGTTCTGAAGAGAGCACCGAGGGGAGTGAGGGACCCAGGCAGCAAGAAAGCTGCCTACGGTAGTGGAGAATTTAGTGGCTGGCAATGATCCTCTCACTTGGCAACATCTCCTACTTTTTAGCTCATGCTGTCTGTCTCAAGTTACCAGGAATGGAGGGTAGTGCTGAAGCCTGTCATCAGTGGGGAACCGATAGATCAGGGAGGAATTGTCTTAGCTAGGCTCAGAGGCTTCTTGGAAGCGGAGATACAGGAAATCTGTAGACCCCAATGATACCCTGGCTTCCTGAGTGTTGGGTAAGTTGGAGGAGGGCTATTATAAGTGTACTGTGAGGCTTGTTTGCTGGAGTGACCACTACTCTGGAGAGCCTGAAGCTGAAACACCTGGCCCCACATCATCGTTCCTTCATTCCTGCCCCTAAGGCTGAGATGTTCTCTATTGCTATCACAAAGTAGAATGTCAGAAGGGCCATCATTTCTTTCCCTAATGGTTCTTCTGTTGGTTCTGATGGCTTACAACCCCAACATCCAAAGGTTCTGCAGCTAACAAAGAGAGCGCGATCCTCCTGAGGGCTTTCACTTCACTAGTGACCCATATCCTTAAGGGAAAGAGCCCAGGCCATATTCGACCATACTTTTTTGGAGCCACTCTAGTAGCATACTGGAAGAAGCATGACGTGTACGACCAACCGCTGTTGGATGCATACTGTGGAGTTTGGCTGGAAATTATGCCTGTGCACTTGCTCTGAAGGAGCTTCTGGACCTGCTAGCCCCACACGAACTGGAATTTGGGGTCCCATGGTGCGTGGAAGCCACAGTTCATGCTGCCCGGATATACTTGCGCTCTAGTTGGACGAAGTGATCGTGAAAGTGGATTTAAGGATGTTTTTAACAGAATTCGATGGGACAAAATTTTGCTTGCAGTGGAGGATTTTATTCTTTACCTCCTTTCATTTGTCCACACTGCCTACTATGAGCCTTCATCCCTACTGTGGGGCAGTGATGAGGTACAATCTTCGGAGGGGTTCTAGCTGAGTGATCCCCTGTGTCCCTTTCTGTTTTGTCTGTCAATTTACAAGATGTGTGCAAAGCTGAAGTCTGAGTTGGCAGTCTTTTATCTGGATGATGGGACCCTTGGAGGAAGAAGGGAGAATGTGACAAGTAACCTGAAACTTTTGTGGAGGAGGTATGTGAAGTGGGCTGCAGCAGAACAGGAGCAAGACTGAGCTCATCACATCTGACAATACCACCAGAGGAATAGTTCTCCTGACCTACCCAGGATTTTGTGTGGTCAACATTGAGAGCATGCAGAGTTTCTGGGGTCACCAGGTATCAAGTCATTGTATTTCATGACAGGTCCAAAAATATATAGCTTCATTACTACAAAACAAGCTAGAGATTACCATGCAGTTTTCCATTTCTTCTATCTAACGAAGACGAAAACAACTAAAACTGAAACTAGAGTACTCGCTCGAACCGCTTGTAGGGATCTAGCAGATTCCAGTTACACCAAAGTTATATTATAGTAAGTATAACAGAAATAGCGAGTAAGAGGAGGAAACTTACCTA
>JAQNBH010000008.1:12635054-12645054 GCA_028752905.1 Cladorhizidae sp. MBARI D1340-BT2 | reverse complement strand
TCGTACACTGGAAGGGTGGAGTCCCACCCCTTGGCTAAGGTGGAGCTGGAAGTTGCCCATCGCAGGGTCACACTGACAGTGGCTCTGGAGGAGCATGGTAAATATGATGTGCTATTAGGTACTGACTTTCCAGGCCTGTGGGAGCTGGGTCGGCAGCTGGTCCATGCCCAGGCTTTCCAGATGGTGCAGACCTGATCTCAGATAAATAGGCGACCAGGAGCCTATCCTTGATTGTCCCAAGGGAGAAGCTACCTCGGAAGTGAGCGAAACTGAGTCAGACTATGAAAAAAATGATGAACCAAGCGAATTCACAGAGGACGAACCCTCAACCGAAACAGAGATGACAGATTCTGAGAGGAAGAAGCCCTCTAAATCTGCTAAAAGGGCAGAATGAAAGGCCTGGAGAGAGAAGGTCCTGGAGAAAATGCTTCGGGAACAAGATAGAGGAACATTTAAAGAGCAGCAGGACGAAGATGAAACCCTGGACGCACTTCGTCAACAGGCCGAAACCACGGATAGTCCTTTCACGATGAGAGATGGACTATTATGGAAGAGATCCACTGATAGAATGGGTGAGGATGTGTTGTTGTTATGTGTTCCTGTGCAGAAGAGAGGAGTACTACTGTCTCTGGCCACATTTGGGAAGGGACCGAACACACAGAAGGCTGGCAGATGAATACCACTGGCTAGGTATGTATGCTGATGTGCGTAAAATGTGTCAAGCTTGTAGTGAGTGTCAAAAGGTTGCACGTTGGAGGAAGCAGCCAGCCCCACTTCGCCTCTACCGGTGATAGATGAGCCATTCTCGAGCATTGGGATGGATATGGTTGGACTACTACCCCGCACCCGAGCTGGAAAGAAACATATTTTGGTGATTGTGGACCATGCAACGCTGTGGCCTGAGGCGATAACACTGCACTCTACAGACAGTCAGACAGTGGCAGACGAACTCCTCGTTTTTTTCACCAGGACAGGCGTACTGAGGGAGATCTTAACAGATTGCGGATCGAACTTCACAGGACGGCTGATGAAGGAGCTGTACCGGTCACTGGGAATAATGGGACTTCGAACAACCCCATACCACCCAGAAGGAGACGGACTCGTGGAGAGGTTCAATGCAACTCTCAAGTCCATGTTGAAGAAAACCTTAAAGCTATGGAATGGTCAATGGGACTTGGCCTTACCCCATGTTCTGGGGGAATACCGAAGGGCCCCACACGAAACTACAGGTTTCACCCCTTCTGAACTGCTCTATGGGAGGCAGATCAGGGGACCACTCCAGAACTTGAAGGAACAGTGGACAGCAAGGGAGGGGACTCCAACCGACATTGTGACGTACATAACAACCGTGCAGGATCGATTCGAGGAGCTACAAAGGGTATCCCGAGAAAGAGAGGAGCAACAGAAATCGAAATACAAAGACCATTTCGACCGGAAAGCACGGGCAAGGTCTTTCCTTCCAGGAGACCTGGTCTTGTTGAGCACTCCACCGAAGGGACAGAGTTTTCATGCTGAGTGGGATGGCCCCTACCCGGTGATACAACGATATGATGAGATGACATATAAACTTCATATGCCAGACCATCCCAGGAGAAAGGTAAAAAGGTATATTAACCTATTGAGACCTTATAATTATCCAGCTTTGGGCTGCCTGAATGCAACTGAGATCTTGGAAAGAGAGATGCCCGACTGCTTCAAAGATGAGGAAGGCGAGTTGCTACCCGACACAGAAGCAGCCGACCTGGAACTGGGAGAGAGAGAGAAACTACAGCAGCTGATGAAGAAACACCGCGCTTGCTTCAAGAAGAAGCCAGGATGTGCTGCAGGTCAAGAGATACGAATTGAGACAGGAGATGGACAGGACCGACCCGTCGCCTTTTACAGTCAATGGCTCAAAGGAGCAGAGACACGGTATACAGTTACCGAGCAAGAGTGTCTGGCAGTGGTGGAGGCTGTAAGACACTTCCGGGTATACCTCTTGGGGGCTATCTTTCACGTGGTAACAGACCACAGCAGTCTGCGTTATCTGGAGAACATGAAAGACGAAAATGGCAGGCTAGACAGGTGGGCACTCAGCCTACAACCATATATTTTCGAAGTGATCCACCGACCAGGCAACCGGCACGCGAACGCTGACGGCATGTCTAGACAGGCATGGCCCACCTACCAGACCCCTACCCGGATGGAAGGACAGCTGCTGCCGTCTCGGGAGAAGTAGAGGGGGATGTCACAGGGTGACACTTCACTCACCAACACTGACTCTAGTGGATTAACCACAACAACCACTTAGCTAGAGCATAACAAGTGACTATGTAGTTATGCCATGAATATGATTAGTAAACCCACTGAACAGTGCACACATTATGTCATTATAAGGCTAGTGAAGTGCGTGTTAGGATGTCTGAATTCCAGTCTATGCTGTGATGCTTTCTGCGTGTCTGAATTCCAGTCTATGCTGTGATGCTTTCTGCGTGTGAGTTCTCAATATTCAATTAAACTATTGTTATTCTAAAGTTATTCAGAGTCAGGGGGTAAGAACCAGACTGGTGGCAGCAATACCGAACGAACCGAACTGTGTGTCAGCACTTCCGTTCCGAAAGGCAGTGCCCGTGACATATTGGTGGCAGCTTCAGCACCACCCCGTACTCCATAACTCAACTGTGTAGGGGCAAGCAAAGATGCCATTTCATGCATGACCTGGTTCCCAGCAATCTTGGCTACAAGGCATCTGAGTGTACATCCAACTGCGATGGGCCTAACCCCCCCATCCTTCTTCTCGAGTGCAGTCAGATTAGCGCCAAAGAAAAAGGGACGGACAGAGACAGGTGTCCTACCCTCCAAAACCAAAGTTTCAATAGCAGCTTCATAATCAGGGCAGTCCTCTATATAATCAAAAACCTGGTGAGAAACATAGTTGACCAAGGTCATGAACTTGTCTGGGGCATGAGCGCCACCTTCCTCAATGAAGTTAGTGAATGTCCGGTGCCAGTGCTTCCAGTAAATGAATTCGAGTCCAAGTCGGGTTTCAGCAGAGTGTCCATGGCGTACTACCGTCTCAGGTAATATTAGTTTTGTAAATTGTAGTGACCAACGATAATATGGCTTTACAAAACTAACACCAAAGACAAACAGAATCAATAGAGATGAACAGAGACGAAAATTATCAACAACAGTTACACACAGATGGTCACCGAGTCATAGTACGAATCACGTGATAATCACCATACTCATAATAATAGAGTTCAGGGCTCACGACATAAGTCCACTGGAAACAGACCACTGATTTATGGGCTGACTAAGATATATAAACCTGAGGTTCCCCTCAGGCCAATTGTGTCTTGTATAGGTGCACCATCATATAATATTTCGAAGTTCATAGCACATTATTTGATATCACCTCTAGCTTGAAATACAATTTATCAAAGTTAATGTTTGGCACAGCATGAGTGTCTTGTCAGTTATGATGTTTCCTCTCATTTTACCAATGTTCCTATTGATGAGGTCATGGTAGTAATTTTTGGAATGTTGACGAAAGATAAGAGCTTGCATGAGAAGACTACACTAGGTGCTGACGAGATTTCTGAACTGTTGGATTGTGCCTAAAATCCACTTATTTCAGGTTTCAAAAGGGCAGCAATGGGTATCTGCAGTGGTAGCCAACCTTTGTACGGAAATCTTTGCACTCACAACTGCCCCACTGAAACCAAGGTTTTGGAAGAGATATGTGGCTGACGCATTCTGCATTGTGAAGAAGTGAAGTGAGCAGGAGTTGTTGGACCATCTGAGCAACATCAGGCCATCCATAAATTAACCATGGAACTTGAAATGGACGGATCGATGCCCTTTCTGGATTGTCACCTACACAGGAAGGAAGATGGAAGGCTAACTGCAACCGTTGACAGAAAACCCAGGCTCACCAACCGGTACCTTGATTATAAATCACATCATCCTATCTATGTCAGAAGAGAAGTGGTGAAGAGCTTGTATGATAGAGCCAGGAGAGTAGTGACTGAGAAGGAGGACCTTAGGAAGGAAGAACATCATTTTAATAAAATCTTTATAGAGAACGATTATCCGCAAGCCTTCATCAACCTTTCATCTGTAGATAAAATTAAACACAGAAAGGAATATCAGTTCACCGATACAGTCAATGAGGGTTCTAAAAAGAAGGATCCTATGGTAGTGATTCCTTATCCAGCACGGATGAGTGAAGAAATCAGGAGGCTCTGCAGGAAGTTCAACATCAAAGTCATTTTCAGATCGGGAAGAACTCTGTGGACACACCTGAGCAGAGTGAAGGATGTTTTGCCAGCTAGTATGCACTTGTGCATTGTGTACCGCATCCCTTGTAGCTGTGTGAAATATATACTACATAGGGGATACCATGACTGGAGACCAGAGTAAAATAGAAAGTGTGCTAAAGAGAAGTCTGCAATTGCTGAACATGCATTGGATAATGGAAATCCTATTTTGTGGGAGGAAGCCACCATCTTCAGTGAAGTAGGAACATATAATGGATTGGGGGGGGGGGGGCCTCCGAACCGATGAATGTTGCTGTTGGGGGAATGCATGCAACCAATCACTAACACAGACTATTTTTGAGACCCATATATATATTTTTAATAAGACTAGTGGACTAGTGAACAATGAGCAAAGAACAAATGCATGTTTTATAGTTAATAGAAATTATTTTTTTATAGTTTCCAAAAAAGTTCTTCCTTCTCTCACATCTAGAAATAAATTCTGAGTTTATGGACTTCTGTGATGATTTTCTTGAGACGAGATTGGTGGTTTAGAATGTCACAAATAGTCTGACCTCCGGTCACTTTATGGATTGTGATACCATTCAAGAGGTGTAGCCTTGATTATATCTGGAATCATTTTTAAATGAATTTACAACTAATCCATGTTGATATCACTGCCATACAACTCTTTCAGTCTTGCAGAAAGTGAAACACTTTTGCCATTTGCACTGTCCACCAACAACGATTCAATAGTCTTCACGAAAATGAAGTTTTCTTGCTGAAATTGTCTATGTAGTTCATCCTTCACACGGTCAATTGCCTCAAAATACTCCTTTCTATAATAATCCTCAATATATGTGAAGGTATGCTGTGGTGCTCCATGATCTAATCTCCTTGGAAACCGCCTTTGGCGAGGTAGAACAGGAGGATCACAACACACTTTCGAGGCTTTCACTACTACAGAATTATAGAATGATGATCGGTACGAATTCTCTCAAGTGATCGAATGCACAAGTCTACAGCCATAAAACAGTCATCAACATTAGTCTCCTCTGCCTGAAGGTTAATGGACAGCTGTTCATTCATACTGAAGATTAATACCGATAGCTCCAATCCAAAATATGTGCAGAATTTATCCATAAGCGATAGAATACCATTTGCTCGTCTAGAACAGTCATCCATTCCATGAGAAGAAATCTCCATTGTTTCCCTTAGTGCTTCATAGTTGTTGATTATGGCTTGCATGGCACCAGTACAGGTAGTCCATCTAGTTGGGCACAATGATTTGATTTTAGAACCATGATTTGATTCCTGTTGTCTTTGCACATGCTCCAAAATAACTTCTCTTTTAGGGGACACCTTGATCATCTGTATCATATCCATAGCAAAATTTAGTCCTTCCTCCTTGATGGATTTGACTTTGTGGGCTACTTCTTGCAGACATAAATTGATACATTGGGCTAGACAGTGTACTGGTATAGCAGATGGAAACTCCTCTTGAAATCGTTTGCCAACACAAGTAATGTGTCCTTGGCACCGTCGTAACCTTGACCACGACAATTCTCAAACTGCATCCCTAACCGAAGAAGAGCATCTTTAATTGCTGTGTAGATAGTCTCTGCTGTGGTGTTATCAAGCTGAACAGCATCTTCATTTATTTCATACATCTCTGAAACCCACCTAATGCGCTGTTCCCTATTACTAATGTCTCTAGTTCCGTCAGCAAGCACTGAAAACCAACGTTGGGGCAACATATAAGCCAAAAGGGAACGTAATAGTTTATGATCATTAGCTCATTAACTATTAAGGGTGACTGGTATTCACTTTACTTAATCCAGGCACATTCTGCTAAAGCTTGGTCCAATATCACAGTTAAGTTGGACCCCCCGGCATGGTCATTTGTAACGGATAACCCTTCGCGTAACAAGCAACGCAAAACACGAAGTTGATTGAGTAAGCTTAGTCTTCGGTTCTCAGATGCTTCATTTAATTGCTTTTGAAGTTTGAGGCTGATAGGTTCACTCTTCGAAGCACTATATGCAGAAAGAGCATCTTTGTGAGCACAGGACAATTTATGAATTTTGAATCTTCTAAGAGCTTTTTTCCAGTTACAAAATCCTTCAGTTGAATAGGCTAGATCAGCTTTTGTACTCATAACACTCAAATTGAAAAAAGAAATAATAACAATAAGCTTTCAAAGAAGTGCAGCACAGATGAAGCCATGGCTAGCTTTTATACCAAGATGGCATAAAGCACCTTCTATGAATATTTTCCCCTGAACCATTGACTCTTTCACTTTTTACCAAGATTTTAGGATCAGTTGGTTGAGATATTTATTAATATAATAATAATAGCTGCTATAAACCCTCTCATTACTCTCCACACTGTTCCTCACTGAAGGAATGGGTGTGAAATTACAAGGGCTACAGCCTACCTATTTATTGTTGGGGCACTATAATAGTAGTAACAGATGCTGAAGTTCATACAACCGGATACTAGCACTTTCATACAGGATAGTAAAAGGTAAACATTGGGACCTGAACAGGTGTCCATAGTGGTAGGGGTCACCATTGGGCTTAATATCAAGTCAGCCTATCACCTCAGGCTCTATGCAAAGGAGGATGTCATAGCTGACATATACTAGCCCACTTATACCCAGTACAGGGCATACAATATGCCACTGTAGGCCAACTCGCAGCTAAGGTCTAACGAGGCATGGCTAAGATGTGGCAGTGGGAGGGAGATACCAGGCAGACACTCTTGACAACACTTGGATAGATAGGTACCTTAAGTAATTTGACAGACAAAACTTGACCTTGTGGAATCAATAACCCTACAGTGAAGGGATATATCAGAAACCCCCATAAACAGGAACTCTAGGACCATGTGTCATTAATGTCAGAGCATGATACCATGTCCTGATGTTGGCATTTAGAATAGCCAGCTTTCTGGCTGTCGGGTCCCTCGCTCCCCTCGGTGCTCTCTTTAGAATTCTTGAAGTCCCAATAGGGCCTAGTGTAACAGCACTGAGTGTAAACTAGCTGTTGGTGATCAGTCATTGCCTACCGCATGGTAGGGCTAGGACACGGAGTGTACTGGAACTCTCCGACGGTGGTTTTCCCAAAACTTGGCAGCAATTGTGGAATGGGCCATGGGTTCTCACTCCCCAGCTCTGGTTACCGAGCAGGCAAACGTTACAGATTATATAAAGAATTTATCTACCTCTACATTCCCCCTGCTTATGATGTCTAGATCTACATAATAAATTACCATTGCAGTGACATCATTATCTATATAGTAATAATTATGGTTGTCATACTCTGTGTGTCTCATGGTAGTGAGAAAGCTCAGTGCAAAATGTAGCAGTGACTGTCATTAACCTACAAATGACATCATGCAAGACAGGCTACAGAGCAGAAAGACAGAAATTGTGAAGGCTGATTTGGATGAAGAGAAATTATCAGAATATTTAACAGGGAGCGGGAAACAGAGGGAAGAACAACATTACCACCTGAGGAAAGGAACAGCTGAAATATCTAAATGGACAAAGGTAGAGAAGAGAATGGCATTAGCAGTCAAGGAAAGAAACATCCAGGAGAGCTGAATGAAGAAAGGCAGACACTAGAAAGCAGCATTAGCAGATTTTGAAAGAAATGTCTGGAGAGAGCTGAAAAGAGAAAGGTAACTAGTGAGAACAGTATTAGCAAAGAAAGGAAAGTCAGGAGAAGATGAACAGAGACAGACAGAGACTAGCAAGAGCAGCATGAGCCTATATGTTAAGAAATATCCAGAGAGAGTTGAATAAAAAAAGGCAGAGAGCAGCGACAAGCCTGATTGCCATAAGTCTGAGATAGAGGCCGAGAAGGGCTGGTTTATATAGTTGCAAGTATTAATAGGGATGGGAAAGAGGAAGAAGAACAGCATTACCACATAAAGAAAGAAATGTCTGGAAAGAGCAGAACAAAGAAGAGCATTGACTAATAAGAGCAGCATTAGCAGGATGAAAGAAATGTCCTGAACACAAAGGCAGACACTAGCAAGCAAGTGAAAGTTCTAGCAATGCAAACCTCTACACTGGCTAATATCCACACTGTGTCATCATTGTCATGCTTAATATGGAAACCAAAATGCTTCACCAAATGGTAAGATTAGTCTACCACACTGTTTGAGTATGCATCTGTGAGAACTATTTGTGGCAATAAACAGCAAACTATTTTCAACAAAACATAAAGAAATGCAACAATGTCTTCACCCTCACATCCTTTATATATAGCTCTCCATAATGCCAGAGTGAAATTGACTTAGCCCAGCATCAAGGAGCAGCACATTTTTAATGTAAGCTTGGTATAATCCAGCTGTACTTACAGAATGTGATTTTATTGCAAGACCTTATATGTTTTTCGACCATACTATTTTTAGAGGCGTTCTTGTCATGTCAATTAAGGTTTCAAGGGGAACACTCAACTTCTTGGAAGCTTGAAAAAACAGTATAATAAGATGATGGACTTCACGCGTACAGCCTGCGATCCAGGCGTCGCCTGTCGACGACGTCCACTTTCAATCTTGAGCCGTAACCTAGTAGTATCCGAAAGTTAGATTGCAGTGGAGATTTAAGGGGTAGCCTATAAAAACAATCTTGCCCCAAGGGGAGTTACAGATTTTGTATTATTTTCTGTTGGCGTCCGTCCTAATTGTCATCGTCACTCTCAGTTGAATGGAGCTCAGTAAGGCTGGATCAGATGGAAAACAAGCTTTAGACTCCAAAGGGACTTCTCTTGGAAGAAGACGACAAGATGTCCAAGTGAAGGGGGGAAAAATGAAGCTAGTGCAAATTGGAATTCTGTGCATTGTAATCTTCATTGTTTGGAGTTTGTTGCTAATACCTATTATATTTTATTATCTACCCTTACCTCAGGTAAGTTTTATGCTAGTTATATAGCTATGCATGGTAAAAAAATGCATGATATCATTATGGAAGTCGCACATTGTGAAAATAACTTTTGTGCTTTCAAAGATGGTACTTGCCACTGTAAAGCTCACCATGTTCAGCAACTACAGTGTTTTTAATGCAGATTAGGTTAAATTCAATATGCGAGCTCCACCACAGATTTTTCTGGTTTCCAAGTTGCTGCCTTTGAGCGCAACAATGCCAAAAACTTGCTAAACTAATGTACCCAAAAGGGCAAAGTGAGACAAGAAAAAAAGAGACCAGACAGAAAACTAGAGCACTAGGATAGACAATGAAAGCATAAAACACTAGCCTTCTCTACTACTAAGTTGTTTTAGGTGCTTTTAAAGGCAAGATTGGAGTTCAAAGAAACTATGTTAAGAGGCCTTCGTGAACTGGTGTGCTTTTAGGTGACTCCACAATTTTTACATGCATGCAAGGCCACAATATTGCTAAATATTTATGGGACACAGAACAGAAATAAACTCACTCAAGTTCTTTACTGACGGCAGTAGTGGTAAAGGATTTTACAAGGGAGTGATACTTTATTGCAACATATTCATGTTTGGTAAAGTGTTCCTGCTTATGGTTCATGATAACTTTCCTATAGTGATAAATAAGAGGAGAAGAATGTAAAAAGAAAAACAGTTTTAGCTGCCAATAGAGGCTTCTACTGAGACATTTTTATTTATTGGCTTGTTTGTTAGTTTAGTTTCTTATAAATTATTTCAAGTACTGACTTTTTTATGGTCGCATCCCATTCTGAGTCGGACATCTGCAGTCTATGAATATTATGTGCAAGATTATT